>CM021765.1:200552974-200663785 GCA_011076525.1 Nettapus auritus
AAAAAAAAAAAAAAAAAAAAAAAAAAAAGACTTTAAATTCTCTCTTTTGTAAGATCTTCTTTAGAAAATTTACCTTTGTGGATATATAATAAAATGGGTAGGCAATATCTTTGAGAAAGCTGTATTTGCCTTTGGGGAAGAATTAGACAATCTAAAAATTCCTTTCTGAAATGTCTCTTTTGTTGAGCAATTGAAGCTGCCATAATTAAATAGTGTTTTGTTCTTGCACAGGTTTGTTTACATTTGAGAAAATGCAATGGAACAATTAAAATTTAATAATATGGTAAATAAGATCTGAATAATTTATTCAGAACAAATAAAATGAATGTTGACAATCACATTTTTGAGACTGGAAGAAAAAACTGACTTCTAAGAGTGTATAGAAATTGTTTTTTTATTTGGAACAAATGTGTTTATATTGGATTCATCATTAAAGCAGAAAACATACATATTTCTATTTAAGGACAGAAGTATATGTAACGTGCGAACTAATTTGAATTAGATAAATTCCAATTAGAAATTATGAAATGACAAATACTGATTTTGAAATATCATATGTCATTTTTCCCCTAAAATTAATTTCATATATGTGTATTCTATTGTGTGGTTATGCATTTCTCTAGACGTTTTGCAATGGAAATACTAGATAACCTTTTTTTTTGGTTGTTAATTGTAATGGGATCTGTACGATTAGCTTCAATAGTGCATGACCAAGACTGTAATTATCATTATTTGTTACAAAGGCATCCAGAAGCTCTAAATAAATAATAATAATAATAATAATAAAATCAGAATCACATTGTGCCTATATATAGAGGCTTACAAGTTAACAGCATGTGTTATACAGACTCTGCTTCTGACGAGAGCCTTTTTTTTTCCCAACAATATGCATTTAGCTTTTCCCCTGAAATAGTCTTAAATAAGTCAAATGATGCATCTTCCATTCACTTTGCAAAATATTTTCTATCTTGTATTTACTTACTTACACAGTAAGCAAAGAAAGCTTTGTTTATTTTCCCCAAAATTTATTGTTTTTAAGTACAGAGGAACAATCTTTTGTGATTTGCAACTGAAATTAGTACACCCAGAAATCATCTTCATGGATGGCTGCTTAACTCTGTAAGTCCTGGTTTCCAGTGATTCATTTTCCAAAAACATGAAAGAAAAATTGTTTGGCCATTTTAAATAAAATAGAAAAATAAAAACAGCACACTGCCCTGATGAAAAGCAATAGGAACAATGCTTCAGAACTTTGCCTAATCCTGCCCTCAACCTCCAATAGCCCAATACTCTAAATTTAAAACATAGTCATAGGTTTGAGAGGATATTTAATCCAACAGAGTAAAATTATTGCTGCAACTCTAGGGAATGCAACAGTGACAACTTCAAAACCCATAAAATGCAGTCAAAGACATATGTGGACCATCTGAGGCTTAATGTTTCCTGCAACCTATGGAGAATGCAGTGCAGTATATAACTGGGTCCTGTGTCATCACTGGACTAAACTGAAAAGCAGCTTTTAAACAGCATAGCAAAAATCCAAGAAACTTTAAGAAATGCCTGAGTGGAGTACATATAGTGCTTTTTAATTGATGGGCTAAGTCTGTCTTCCACATAACCTGAATGTTGCTTTGCTTATTTTATTAGATTCATGAATAATAAGAAAGAACAAATACTTAGGCCAATAGCATTATTTCAAGCTTCCAATAGACATCTGTTCAAATTTCAGGGTTATTTTCTGTCCTTGCAACAGGCAGCAATATGTACTATGTGGCAGCCACAGCAAGTGAGAAAGTAATTCATGTAAATAATGAAAGAGAAAATAAAAGAGCCAGTCTGATGACACAAAATGATATAAAAGAATAATCAGGATGAATATCCAGGATGGAGACACAAAGGGATGTCAGTAAAAAGGGGCAGAGAAAGGAGATTTTGGTCAGATTTTACAAAAACAATGAGTAGTTTGGTGACATCTTCAACCTGATGAAGTGCCCATTTTGAAGCTACTGCCTTTGTTGCAAGGGTGACATATTTTGCTGGATGTCTTGTATGTGGGATTTGCTCCTGTAGTCAATCACTAGGTCATTCCAGTGGGGTGTTAGAGATTCATAACCATGTTACAACGTCAGGAACCAGCACTGCTATTGAAAGAAGTAGTCCTGTCATTTCCATGCATTCTTATTTTCTCTTTTCTGTTCTGGCACAATTCTCTACCTTGATACTAAAGCTGCACAAAAGATATAGTGGGATATTTGGGTGCAAGTTTTCTCTTTTAGTCTGATAAATAGAAGACTAAAGCCTGTGTCTACAAGTCCCTCCTGAGTGTATTGCTGGGGCAATGTCCAGGAAGGCTGTGAAGAAAATCTCAGAGCAGATCTCTCAGAGTTTGAAGGAAACACCTGCTGAAAAATCTGAAGTCTGCAAAACAAATTAAATCTGGTCAATGTTGAAATTGGTCTTTTGGCTTCATGAACTGTGTGGCAAATAAGACTTTTTGAAATTCCCAAAATCTTAGAGCCACCATAATATCTAGAGTGAGCACATTGTAGTAACTCTAGACACTTTTGGCTATCACTACAAATCTCAAGAGTTAACATACACTACCAAATTTAATAATGTTGGACGCACAATGTTAACTGTCTGTGGATACTAAAGCTCATTTGCTAACAGTTGTTTTATTAATTACTGCAAAGTCAATAAAAAAAAAAAGCTCCAGTCATCCATTAAGTATACAGCATAAACCTTTTGTACCAGCAGATAGTGTCTTTTGTAAAGGAAAAAGTCATGTGTAGCAATCATAAACAGCAAAATCACAACAAAATCTCACTAATAAACTCATCTTTTCTGTATGTTTTATTCTTCCTCATCCTTCAGCACCAACACTTGTGCTTTATTCTCAGAAATAATGCTTTCCTATCGTTGAGCAAAATGCTTCCTACAGAGGAGGACATATCTTTTTTTTTTTTTTTCCTCTGTCTGTTTAAGCATTTTCTTTGCTCTGCTTTGGAAACTTGCCACAAGGGAAGGAGATAACATTCCTGAGCATGAGGTGGGAGGCAGACATAAATCCAATGATGAATGAATTGTGTGAATCTTGTCCTTTTTGTTTGGCACTCTAATGAGGCTGAACCCTACTACTGCAAGTGGGGACCCATTGGGGAGGTAAAAGAGTGCTGCACAAGGAGTCTGCCTACATTCCTGTTAGCAATGGGCAATTGCATCATTATATACAGCTGTGTTTACATTACACAATTCAAGAACAGGGCATTGAGAGAGATGGTCTCTAAAACCTACATAATGTTTACTGTTTTCAGTGGCATTGAAATAAGTTCACAGTTACTTTCTTCGGGGTGACTCGAAAGGTTGAACGTTTGGGTCACCAATCTACTTGCTTATAGGACATGGAAATAGTGGGAGAGGTATTAATGATTTCAACCTATGTCATATTTCCTCATGGAAGCGTTAGATTAGCCCTTCCAAATCAAGGACTAAACCCAGGCTGTTGACTGTCAAGTCAAATATCTGTCTTGGCACTGAGGTTTTGGGCAAGAGAGGATTTAATGCATGCCTCAGTATCTAGTAAGTAATTTCTCATTAATTATGAATCATTTCTCTTGAACAGCAAATACAGGTACTACTCTAATAGGATGGGATTCACTGTGTGGTGGCTTTCAGCTTTCATGGATAGATGTTGCTCTTGGATTTGCTGACCTGAGGACCAAATCTACCTCCCTGTGCTTAGTGGGAATCAATGTAAAGGCTCCTACAGTAACAGAGGTTTCTGGATACAGTCCCTATTGTAGAATTAGAAATAGGTCTTTTTCAGAGAAAGGAAAGAAATAAGAAAACAAGCTCTAAAAACAATTAAGAATACTCTTCTGTTTTTTTTTCCTTTTTTTTTTTTTTTTTTTTCCTGAGGGCTGCTTTAAGCATTGTGTTTAACAAGTACATAAAACAGCCTCTTATGAATTACAATTGCTATATATTTCCTTTTAAATAAAGACTTGGCTTTTTGCCCTAAATAACACAAAGGATTTTTTTTTTGTTTTGTTTTGTTTTTTTTAATGATTATCCATTAAATTACTAGTGGAATGTTAAGCTTAAATATTGACTTTCCTCCCTAGGGAGAATACTGACATATTCATGTCTGGGTGGTGTGTCTCAATCAGACTTTTTCCCCATCTATACTATGTTTAATTAAGCTTGCCTTTTTAAAATATATATACATATATATATTTAAGTGCTTAGCTTGGACAAATAGCTATCACTAACTCTCTCTTAGGAATTTATGAGAAGAGGCCCTTCTTTTTCTGTCCATTTCCATGTGTTCAGTGAGGTTACTTTTCACTATGCAATTATCTTTGCCCTGTGTGCTCATGTTATATACACCACGTAAATCATAAATGTCTACCTAGCTTACATGTATTGTTTTAGTTGAAATGTAACTGAATAGCAGAATGGCAATGCAAATATACATTAGTCTAAGTAGGTCAGTAGCAATGATGGTTTATCAGGACAGGCTATAAACTGAAGTCCTTTGCTTGTAGGTAACCTAAGGGAGAAAGCAATTCATGGAGTTGAATTAATAACTTTTTTACAATTCGGTTATGACAACCACACAAACGTTGCCTTGCTATCAGAAGATGTCAGTTCTCTTTTATCGGTTTCCACTTTACTGTGATAACACCAAATTGGCTGGTAAGAAAGAATAAGTACAAGTAACCAGGTAACAGCAGCCACTGCTTTCTCCCAGACATGCCAGGAAGTTTCCATTCTATGCAACCCCTTAGCTCCCAGCTCTATTCTTGATCATACAAGGTCTCATCACACACAAGGCTGTATGCAGCTGAGCCCAGAAGTATGTGTCCATAGACTGAGAAGTCCATGCTTGGTTTAGGTGCTGATCACTCTTATCTGAATAATCACATAACCTTCAGTATACTTTATACTCTCACTATGAAGCTTGCAACACTTTCAAATATTTCCTCCATATATCTGAACAGATCTGCTGAAATGTCTCTGGTTGATCTACCAAAAGATGGTGGGGATGAAATAAGAGCACTCATGAGAATTATAGAATTGCAACCCTTAGCAATCTACTGCTTCTTAGAAGGAAAAAAATAAAATAAAATCTTATTTCTAGAGCATGTGATGGAAATACACTGTGGGAATTTGCTAAAAAATGTCACAGTGCAGTGTAGTCTCAATAGGACAAGGAGCAGGAAGATTAGTGACAGAAAAATAATTCAGCATTTATACACCTCCTCCACAATAGTTACAAGAAATCTGTGGTAGGTTTTGAAAGTACACGTGCCCTGGGACATGTCAAATCTGATGCCTTGCTTGTAACTCATGAGAAGCCACCTGGTCTTCTGTTTTACTTGACCTCATATGGAAGATTAAGATAAATATTTTCTTTGAAAGTGCCCAAAATAACTTGATCCAAAACAAAATACATTACTAATTTCTGTATTTCTTTTTGTCTCCTTTTTTTTCCTAATACAAATGTGAAGTTCTTAATAAAATATAGTTAAAAAAAAAAAAAAATGCAGTAATAAAGGAAACCACAAAAACTATTAAACATGCAGTATCTTGATTTAAGATTTAAGATACTGCTTGTAACAGGGAAGCAAATATGATTTAAGGAATTTGAATACATGAAATAATGAACTGCAGCCTCAGGAAGCATGTCCTGTGACTTCCCTCTGCATTCACTGGGGAATTAATCTGACTTCCCTAGTGCTACAGAAAAGTGGCCTTCTCACTTCTGTGCCCCCTTATTTTGCCAATTGTATAATTATTTTTTATTGCAGCCATATCAAGGGATGTTTTGCTGGGAAGCTTAGAAGGAAAGAGAGCCCTACAGTCCTATGGAGCTTATAGTAGGACAAAAAAAAAAAAAAAAAAAAAAAAAAAAAAAAAAGTATGACAGGGAAGGTTAACATAATCCCATTTTATTTTATTTTATTTTAACTTGTATGTTATTCTGAGTAAACAAATTCCTATAAAGGTAAACTGGAAAGTACTCTCTGTTTGCAACAGCAACCTTAAAGAATCATCTATTAATTAGGCACTTTATTAAAAACTTCATCAGCTGAAGACCATAGCTGGATTCAGAAATCTCTCCTGAGATGGATGTCACAGGCTGTGATCCCCAAACAAACTGAACTCTGTGAGGAATTGGGACTGAGAAGTTGTTTGCAGTCTTGTCACACAAGAGAAAGGTTAAGTACACTTGGGGTACACAATTACCTCCTTTAAGAAATTATACTGTAAACGACCAAACTAGCCACATAATTAGGCTCTACTGGATTTGTTTAAGCCTTATATATGTATGAAAGCATATGTGTTAACTTAAGCTCCTTAACGACAGACATTTCCCACCTCAGATGTGATTTTACAGAAGATATGACTCTGTCTATTTATGTTTGAGTCCATTCACTGGGGAAAAAAAATGCACCTGGTAAAAATGTCAATGCAAGATCAAATAATTTATTTTTCACCTTAATCAGCTGCTAATAGGAATCACAGCAGTCCCTATAGTTTCTAAGGGAAATCACTAAGCTAATTTCAGACACCCTCATGCAATACTGAACTTGCCAGTGTTTTGAATCAAAAAGTTGTTAAGAAATACTTATTATTAATGTATGTTCTGCTCCTGATTTTGCTTTATTCAAATATGAAGCAACCCTAGGAACTGAGGAGTATTTAATCTATTGAGAAAATTGTCTCTGTGCTTTTCCTTTCTTTTTTGATTATTTGTATGTTTCATTTGTTTTGTTTTTGTTTTTCTTACTCATCTAAGTCTCAATCTGACTGGGGAAGGTGGAGAAAGAACTTGTGGTAACATAACATAGCAGCACCAAATCAATGAGCATTTCCATTTTGCTTAAAGAACAAGAGAGGTATAATGACAGGGATAAAACGGTGTTTACGTTTCCACAGGTGACCAAGCCAGCTGCCTCTGGGGAGCATTAGGTTTCATGTTGTGAAGCTAACGCACTTTGTCGTGTAGCAGAGCATGTACAGTACTCCCAGCTCACCAGGGTTTCCCCCTACTCCACAAAAACAGTCGTTTTTGTTCCAAACTTCATTTGAGAGAAGCCTATTTATTTTGGCACTGGGGAAAATGAGATATGCATCTCATTTAGGAGAAGGCTCTAGAGACATCAGATTGGTCAAACTGATCTTGGGCAAAGCTGGGATTAATGTAATAATACCATAAGCTAAACATTGCTGGGCCAAACAAAGTCACTCTTTGTTACCAGGGCAGTGTCTACCTATTTTAAGCAAATAGAAGATGAAAAGGTGTATATAGGTAAATAGGTAAAATTTAAAAGGTAAATACTTGAGTGAGAAGTGTGCAAAGACGTAAGACTATAGCTAAGTCTTTGATGACACAGCAGTTACCATTCTGAATTGGGATGCTATAATCGAAGGTAGGTGAGACAGCTGAGGTAGGAGAATGGATTATGACACACAATCATCCAGCCTAATTATTGAAGTATTAAAAGTGTATTGTAGTCAGGATTTAAAGACATGTCACTTCTCAAGTTCCCTCTGCCCCAGAACTGCTGTGGTCACTCTATTTTCTTTCCCTTAAGTCACTTCCCCAAAAGCCAGACTTACCCTACCTTCTCTACAAGCTGTAATCAGCACCAGGTCAAAGCAATTAATTCATTTCAAAGAGCTGTAGCTGCACAGACCCATATGGCTGCTTCCCATGTGACTCTGTAAGCTAATTAGACTTGACTTTATTTTGCCCTCTTCCTTTTTCCTCTACCTGAGGACCCATTTCTCCAGTGTCTCCAACTCTATACCCATATGCAGGCCCTCTGAAGTAAGTTTCTTGCCACTAGGAAGATTTCCCATGTATTCAGCTTATTTTTTTGCTATAGTTAATTCAATTACATTGTTTTAATTGTGCCCCTTTATGTGTCCTGAAACAGCAGGGTTTGGCACAGGTACAAAAGTTTATAGCTGAGTAGATTTAAAGGGACTGTTGTGACCATCTTTGTAGAGGAATGGTCTGTATTTATTAATGCCATGTGATAGCGCTGGGTTTAGGGCTGAGAAACCAGGGCACTTTGCCAGGACCCTAAATGCCTGGGGTGAGAAGGCCAAGTTAGATGGCAATGGGAATTTTCCAAAGCAAAAATGGCTTATTCCTGGGGCAACCATATGTCTAAGGCAGTTATTTCTACTTTGCAAGTCAGTTCTGAGCTGCATATTTCTACCAGTACAGCCATGTCAGACAAGGATATATAGGTTTTCAGTTCCTGACCAACACAACTAGAATGATGAAGTTCCAGCAGTGGACATGGGTTTTGCTGGAAAAGTATCTTTCTGCTATATTATGGTTTATCCAGATGAAGGTAATTTCATTTTATGAGTGCCCTGCACAATATTCTTGTCTCTGAAATGGAGAGGCATGCTTTTGAAAGATGTGCAATTTGGTGTACGGAATTAGCTGGATGGTCACATCCAAAGTGTTGCAGTCATTGACTCAATGTCCAGGTGGAGACCTGGAGGTCTCTGGAGGAACAAGTGTTCCTCCACGATCGGTATTGGGACCAATATTATTTAACTTCTTTGTCAGTGAGATGGACAGAGGGATTGAACGCACTCTCAGCAATGTTGAAGGTGACATACTGGAGGAAAGAGATGGCATGCAGAGGGACCTGGATGGGCTTGGTATGTGGATCCCATGCAAAATTTATGAAGTTCATCAAAGCCAAGTGCAAGATTCTGTACCTGGGTCAGGCCAATCCTAAGCACAAATACAGGCTGGGCAACGAATGAAATGAGAGCAGCCCTCCAGAGAAGAAATTGGTGGATGAAAAACTGAACACAAGCTGTCAGTGTGCACTTTCAGCCCAGAAAGCCAACCATATCCTAGGCTGTATTAAAAATAGTGTGGCCAGCAGGTTGTGAGAAGGGATTCTCCCCTTCTGCTCTGAGATCCCACCTGCAGTACTGTGTTCAGCTCTGGGACTGCATAAGAAAAATATGGACCTGCTGGAGTGAGTCCAGAGGAGGACTACAAAAATTATCAGAGGGCCAGGAGCTCCTCTCCTATGAAGACAGGCTGAGAGAGGTGGGTTGTTTATCCTGGAGAAGAGAAGCCTCTAGGGAGACCTCATTATGGCCTTGCAATACCTAAAGACTTACAGGAAAAATGGGGAGTGACTCTTTATCAGGGAGTGTAGTGATAGGGCAAGGAGTAATAGCTTTAAACTAAATGGTAGGTTTAGGAGGTAGGTTTAGATTAGATGTAAGGAATAAGTTATTTACACTCAATGTGGTGAGGCACTGAAACAGGTTTCCCAAGAAGCTGTGGATGCCCAGTCCATGGAGGCATTCAAGGCCAGGTTGGATGGGGATTTGAGCAACCTGGTCTGGTGGGAGGCATTCATGCCCATTGCAGGGGGTTGGAATTAAATGATTGTTAAGGTCCCTTCCAACCCAAGCCATTCTATGATTCTATGATTGAATGATTCTATGGTTCTCTGATACATCTGATTAAAACCATTGTCTCATAGAAGTGCTGATCCTTTCTACAAAGGCTGTCCTTAGGGTCACTAGCGAAGAGACAGATATCCATTTCATAGATGTCAAGATGAGAAGTTTTATTTAATGCCATGACAAAACTAAAATACCAGTTTTATTATTGTTCTATTCCTGGATGGTGCTTGATTTTTCACCTGGATAGGACAGAAATAGGATGGGAATAAGTCCTGTGTATTTAATAACACATATAGTGTTTTAGAAACAAAATATAGATAAGTTTATTATTATTTCATGACATCCTACTGTAGGATTGATCCCTATATAATATTTTTCAAGCCCTTAGTACATTTTAGTTTTAAATGCCACGGTGAAAGGTCACAGTCTGAGAAATGTCTTAGAACGCAAAGTTTTCCCCCGGTCACTTAGAAAAATAAATCCTTCTCTATGTGTGATCTCCTTCCCAAACACTTTCTCCCACTCTCTCTTCCCTGGCAGGACTCTGAAGGCTGCCAAATCCCACTCAATAGACTATTAAGTCAATGGACTATTAAGTACCTTCTGTAACTTGACAAAATCAACCCTTTAATATTTACATACTATTCATTTTGTAGAGTAGATATGGGCATAAAAAATGCAGATTTGGTTCATTGGTGGTTCTAGAAACATGAGAAAAAAATGTGAGAGGCAGAAAAAAGATCTTTTGTTTGACCTGTCATATCACTTTTCATTTCCAGTTCACTTAACCCTTTTCTTAAACTTTCTTTAAAAAATCAACTATATTTTGACAAGAAACATCCTTTGGAATGGTAAAGTCAAAACATACTGTTTTCATATTTAAAAACAGAGTTTTTTATGTTTTTATTTTTGTTTTGTTTTGTTTTTTTTTTTAGTTTGGGTGAGTTTAAGTTTTAGCAGAAATGGGTAAATAAATTTGGAAATGTTTTGACTAACCTGAATCTGCAAACACCAGACAAAAATATTGCCTATTGTCTATCACCTTTGAAGACAGCTTTTACATTCTAATCCCTTAATAGCATTATAATCTTGGAAGAATTGGTATTAAATACTGAATATAAACCTGTACCTGTAACATTAACTATAATCATAAATATAAACTGAAGGAGATGAATTCAGCAGGATCAATGATTTTGTTTTCACCTCCTCTTACTTTTAATGCTCAAAGTTACCCCCCCCTTACCCCCCCCCCAAAAAAAAAAAAAAGACATATCCACCTATTATTTCACATAAGGAAGGCAATGGGAATGTGAGCAATTTAATCTTTGCATTAGGTATGAAATAGTTAACACTGTGAAGCCAAGTTCGTCATTTGAATCCCAATATACCTCCCATTTAATCCATCTGCTGACGAGGGATGCAATATTGTCAGTCATCAGGCAGGAGGATTTTAGCTATGCCCATAAAAATACTTGCACGAGTTCCCTTAGCTAAATGTTAATTAAAACACAGGCTTTGCAAGAAGTGGCCTGGGAACTCCAGTGGTTTCTCTAGCTTTCCTATGTCAGGAAAAAATTCTCTAAATGAAATATTTAGAAAAGATTGCTGTACTTTGGAGCCGCAGTATAGGTGGTCACAAGACCATCTTGCCAGTGCCATGGAAAATTCATCTGATTTATCTTCCTTCTGCTTCAGGTTTCTTACAGACAGAACTCATCTGATACTATTTTCCTGCTCACCCAAGGGCACTCACTGCAAAGCTTAATTAAGAGATGCGTGCTAAGTTTTCTTTAAAAGCCTTGGGTGAACAATAAAGAAAAATATAACAATTGAGTTTATATTCATCAAAAATACCATGTTAGACAACTCCTTCCCAGGGACGTTCCTGAGCAAAAAATGGTTCCTAATTGTCTTCTCTCAACTGATATAAACTGAAGCCCAAAAAAAAAAAAAAAAAAAAAAAAAAAAAAAAGCAATGTATGCCTTCTATAAACTAGAAAGAAAGAAAGAAAAGTTTGATGCCAGAAAACATGCAACAATCTTTTTTTTTTCTTTTATCTCTCAAAAACCTTTAAAAAACTACTTAGGTGGAAAGTTTTCAGGAAATATTTTTTTTCATGAATTCCCATTTGTTGTTGTTGTTGTTCTCCTTATTACTACAATAATGAAGAAATAAGCAAATCTACTTAGAAGTTTCCATAATAGGTTTAATTTGTTTTTAGTTAGTGTGTTAACAAGGTGATTTCAAATAGAATGCTTTCAGGGTATGCATGTAATAGCTGGCAGTTTTCCTGTTTTATGCTCTCAGGTATAAAGAGTGCTATAGAAGCCATAAGGTATACAGCACAATAACAACACTGTGCAGACAGCCTATAAGTCCCAGAACTCATGGTATTTCCTAGCCCCACCTCTGTTTAAAAACAAATGACTTTGAACTCTTCCAATGCCTCAAGAACCTGTTTTAGAGAACTGTATCCTACCACATAAAAAACATACACAATTAATTATCCCATGCAAATTTAACCTAACAGAATAGTGTGACCACAGAAAATCAAACTAAATTAGTGAAAAGGAACAGGACCAAACCTTCTGCTTTAATGAGTTTAACTCATGACAAGAACAAGTGTTATGTCTTTCCCCTGCCCCCTTGTCCATATAGTTGACCACAGCATAGCATGGATAATTATTTGAACATGTAACCTCCACATGAAAAAATATATAATATGTTACCACAAAATAAGTGGTAATGTATTGAGGACTTAAAATTGATATTGATGGTTTAAAATAATTGATTATATCTAGTATTATAATAGAGTGAAATTATTAGTTTGAGTCAATCAAGCCCCTTCATATATAAGTCCTTCTTACAGTTCTGACTATGTTCTGGCCACTCATATATCTTTTTACACAGAAAACAAACAAACAAACAAACACAAAACAAAACAAAAAATACTTTTTCTGTTTTTAGCTAATTTAACATTTGTGTTACTTATTTCCAAATCCCCATAGAGTTTAAGTAGAATGTGTATCCCGGGAGATAAATTGTCTGCCTTAGGTTTCAGAGGCTGTGAGTTGAAACCTTAAAGAGTTTTCTTTTATTATATGTTCTGTGTGCCTGTTTTCCTCTCACTGTAATATGGATGACTACATTCACATCACATAATTATTTTTATTGTGTATAAACAAGTTGTATATGACTCGAGCATTTCATCTTTTTCTTTGTGTGTGTGTGGCAAAGAAGTAAAACCTATAGATTTTATATTTACATTTTTCCCATGAAGTTTTGTGTACGTTTCAAGCTTGATGTTTGTTTTGTATGAACCCTATACTCCTTGAATAAAATGCTTAATTAACCTTTTTTGGCAACTTCCCTAGTAGTTTCCATTAAACTCTATAAATTCTTGGGTTTGTTTGGCTAATTTGGCTAACTGCTGGCTAATTTACAAGGAAATGTTTTTTTTCACCTCCAAAGTGTTCTGTGTAACCTGATGTATGATGCACACAATGTCACTGCTAGTCCTGTTATTGGCATTTACATTTTTTTTTTTCAAAAAAGGCAACTTTTTCTCCTATTTTCTTTTACGTGTATTTATTCAGCACAGGGAGACAAAACAAAACAAACAAACAAACAAAAACCTCAAATGTCTCCTTTGCTGTGTTTTTGTTCATTTTTCTTTTGTTTTTGTTTTCCTTTAGCAATACAGTGGTTAGAAATGTAAAACATCTGCTTTGACAAGTCTGGAGGTTGTTTCTGTATGAAACCCCTTAATGAATATCCTCACTATGCCTCAGTGACTAATATGCAGCCAGAAATGCTTAGAAAAGCTACCTCCCCGATATGATTTCAAACCACCTTCTTAAATGCTCTCCCCCAAACCTCTACTCTTGCACTCCAGCAGAGGTAAGGACCATCATGTATGATTGCCCAAGGAGCCAAGAGAAAAATGCCCTCTCCCTTCCCAAACTTGTATTTTTCTGAGCTCAGAGAGGAAGGATTTACCAAGGATGTATTTATCAAGGTATATTTGGATTTGCTGAGAAATTACAGTTGGTCATGAAAGGCAGGTGAACTCTGCAATGTTAACTCTGTGTGGCAGCAGAAGTTGGGACTAAGGTGTGATAAGGCAGAAATGTGTGATCTAGAGTATTAGCCAGAAAATACTTAAGTAGTGCAAAGATTAAACATATAAAGAGGGGAGCAGATACTGTGAAGGAGCTCTTTATACATGTCTAACCATATTAACTGGGTATAGGGTAAGTAAGGAAAAGGAGGTAATGGTGTGTAATGACTAAGGAGAAATTTCATAAATTGGTTACTGGTTTACATAGCAAACTGATACCCAAGGCTAGCCATTTTGGGGTGGTTTCTATTTATTTATGCATTTTAATTTATTTCTGCATGCCTTCCCCTCCATCAGGAAGACATAAGCTCATAAAACTGCAAATCTTAATGATTAACTCAACTTGAATAGGAGAGGAAATTGGTAGAGTGGAAAAGAATAAAAAATCAGTTCACAAACTTGTAAGAAGCAGGTAGGAAGAGGGATAAGAATAGTAAGAAACTGAAATTCAAGTGATACTGAAAATCCAAACTCATGTAATTTATTTTTTTCAATTTTTCCCTTGTTCTTCAATCTCTGTTCTCTAGTACTCTGCTCCAGGAAAGGTTTCCCTTATTGTCTGGGTAAGATTTAAAACCAAGAGCCTGAACTATTGAGGCTTTGCTGCAAGAAAAGGTCTTTGTTGTATGGCTAGCTTCCAAAATATCTAGCATTTCCAGTGTCATTTTTATTGGCTTCAGTGTCACTCTGTGGCTAGCATTTGCAGGAGAAGATGGGGACACAGCAGTTACGTGTAAGGTTTGACCTCTCCATGAGAAATAGGATGTGTTGCTAGGGATTGAGGCTACCTGCAACAGTGCGAGGGCACCATCTGCTTTCTGGCAAATTGGCTGTTATTCCCAGACTGGGTTTCTCACACGCTTATGGAGGGGAAAGTTTAAAATGGCTGCATGTGAAAGTAAATCCTGAGAGTACATGCCTCTGGAAGAATCTTTTTTGAACCATGCTCACTTGAATTTCTCCTTCTAGAGACATATTTAGTCATCCATTTAAACTCGCATATTTATCAACATCTCTAGAATAAGGATATCCTTTTCCATTGGTAATATACTGCTAAAACATAATAAAAACTGCCAAAAATACCCCTATGGTAGCAAATTGCAGAGTAACAGAGAGATGTAGCAGCTGACCACTGCTCAGTTTTCATCAGTGCAACAACACACTGGTATTATGAGTCATTTCAAGAGATGACAGAGACATGAGGAAAAAATAAAATAAAAAAGAGGTTGTTATGCCAGTACCTTGTGAGTCATTTCATTAAGAGCAAGGTTGCATGCACTATGAGCTCCTTTCAATCCAAGAAGACTCCCGCTTCACTTTATTCACTTTAGATAAGTCCTCCCCAGATCCTAAAGAGAATTGTCTCTCTGGGACTTTCTGCCATTATCAGCAAAGTATTTCTCTCTAAAATAATTTTTCTAGCTTGCTACACACCTCTCAACCTTTTATTTTTGTTAATTCTATCTGATTTTTTGAGGCCAGAGGGATGTTCCCTGACTCTTCCTGAAGCTGGCAAGCAGGGGAAGGGAGCACTGCTGCAGCACTGGCATTGGATTTGAAGCTGAGGTGCTGCGATACACAGTGTTTGCAGAACTCCATGGCCTCCCTTCCCCATGCCTGTGAGCTGCCAGAAGAAATATACCGATAATACTTGAGAAAGGCTTAGCCTGGGACCAGCCACAGATTGTCAGTTGCTGGTTCTGAGTACAAGGCAAAATAGGAAAGGATTATGCAGCTGAATGAGCAGCAGTGATAAGGGAAATTCTGGATGGAAAAAAAAAAAAAAAAAAAAAAAAAAAAAAAAAAAAAGCCTAATTCCTGGAAAACTGTGCAACATCTGAGGCTACAGGCAGGCCATCAGTACAAGAATCTCACTGAACAGAGAGAAACAAGTAACAGAAACTGACTGGAAGCTGTCCACCACCCCTGACTGCTAACACACTCTTCCATGTCCATTTGGCATGGAAAAATCTTTAGCTCTGCATGAATACATACTGCCTTGAAATAGAGACTAGCATGGGTGTCTTTGCCTGCAGTCTGAATGGGAGTGACTGTGGTGGTTTTGCCATGCTGGGCAGCTGAACACCACAACCGCTCTCTCACTCCCCCTCCTCAGATGAGGAGGGGAAGAAGTAAAGGAAAGAACAACTCACGGGTTGAGATAAGGATAATTTAATTAAAGGGAAATATATATATATATTAAGGAAATATTATTAATTAACAATTCAACTAAAGGGGAAAAAGGGAATGGGGAAAAGGGAGGGGAAAGGGAACAACAAAACAGAACAAGTAAAGTCTATGTGGAAGTGCAGAGGAAAGAAATTATTCTCTACTTCCCACAAATGAGCGATGCTTGACCACGTCCTTGAAACAGGGCCTCAACACACATAGCCAGTGTTCGCGAGGAGGACAGACATTTTTGCAACAAAAGCCCACCCCTCCCCTCTTTTTCCTTTTTCCACTTTTTATTGCTGAGGGTGACATCATATGGTATGGAATATCTCTTTGGTTGGTTTAGGTCAGCTGCCCTGGTGATGTTTCTTTCTCACTTTTTTGCCTACCCCCCTGGAGGGTTGGAGAAGGTCCTGATGCTGTTCCAACACTTCTCAGCAGCAGACACAACACTGGTGTGATACCGCTGCTGTTCTAGCTACAGGTGCAGAGCGCAACACTGTATGGGCTGCTGCAGGGAAAGTTAACATCCCAGCCAGACCCAGTACAGTGACAGACACCGAGCTCATTTGTGCACCCCGGTGAAGTCTAATCCAGAAAGCAGTGTGATGTAGGGTTTCTCTGCAACCCGACCATGCTTTTCTTTTTGAAGTAAAGGAAATCCACGGGAGATAGATGAGGTGAGCCTTCCACTAGGGAGAACCCTACCCTGCCTACTGCTTGCTCAAAAAGCCTGGGTTGAGCGCTCTAACCACAGGAATGAGCTTTCTAAAAATCCACTGAGCACCTGCAGGATGGTGTTTGAGTGTACATTTCAGCACCTTGAGACCCAGAGCATATACTTATTATTTGTCTTGAAAGAGAGCCTGCTGGTACATTTCCTGCCTTGTGGTGGAGAGCTGCATATCCAAAATGTCCTGGGCAGCTGAATCAGTGAAGTGGTGGCTGAGACACTTCTCAATAAATAAAAGGGTATTTATTTAAGGGTATTTATTTATTTATTTATTTTTCCTTTCTCTGTCTTTTACTTTGAGATATTCCATAAATATGTGTATGCAATTCTTATATTGCAAAGAACAGAGGTGATTTCTGATGTTTCTGGCTTGCAGATTGTGGCTGAAACACAGAAAACCTTATCCATGAATATCCCATAAAAATGGAAAAGAAAGCTGACAGAAAATCTATAGAAGTAAGGAACCAAACCATATAGACTCAAGTAGGAATTTAAGACACCCGTAAGAAAAGTGCAATGTAGGAAGGACATTAAAATTCATTAACTGGGAAGCTGCAATGAAAACAAGGCAACTATTATTTTGATGTCAAAGAATATCTGGTCTAGAGAACTTGGTGTTACTTGCACGTCTTCTATGTAATGTATCTGATCTAAAGCATGCGTTAAAGACAGCAAACAGAACCAATATTTCTGGTATAAAAAGTACTTATATATGCTTCTTTATGTCCAAGCCCTTGGTATTTAGCAAACAAACCATTTCTCTGAGGCACTTAATCGTCCTTACATTACTACAGTCCTTCCACTGTTTTGCAGCTATCCAATAAGGAATTACTGTGTTCAGATAGGGCTCATTTTTTCAGGCCCTATTTTATCTTTCTCTCACTTCAAAATGCATGCAACAGAGAACCTCCTTACTGCTTTGAGTTCTGCATCATCACCGAGAACCAAAACATTTTGATGGTGGAGACTAGAAAACAAGAGGTGACCTGAAAGTCCCAGAGAAACAAATTCTGAAGTGTCCTTGGAGAATGCAGCTCCACATCAGAACTCTCTGCAGAGAATTCTGCAAAGAAAGGAGGCTGAACAATCCAGCTCAGAAAGGAGGCTGAAAGACCCTGCTCTGGCAGGCTATAAACAAGCACCAAAAAACTTTGGAAGGTCCCGACTGCCCAAAGCAATCACCTTAGGAGCAATACTCAAAACCCCCAAAACAGCATTTGAAAGCAAATTAGATTTCCCCTGCATTCGCCCAAAGATGAATTCCTTGTAACCTGTCTTTAGAGGCTTTTGAAATGGGAGTGCTTTGCTTCTTATAACACAAACCATATGTGTGTCCAAGCTTTCAGTTACTAACTTACATGCAGGTTGTGTGTGATAAAACAGAGAGCTGAAGCAGTGAGCCTGCTTTATCTTGCCCAGCTTCCTTCTATAAATGTTAATTTTTTATTACTCTTTATAAAGACCCTGCTGAATAAGAAAGTATGCATTTGGATTTTCTGCTGAATCATTCCTTCTGCTTTGTCTCCCTTGCAAGACTCCCTCTGAAGCTTGCATTTTTTTTTTTTCCCCTGCATTCATTACTCCACAGCATGGCCTGTGTCTTGCCAATCTGCTTGCCTATGCCGCTCCAAGCACTGCTGCTTGTGTAGTCCATGGTTGACCATGCAACGTGTTACTGCACACAATGGCAGCTTTGTAAGGTGATCATTATCTCTCCCCATTTTATGTTCTCTTTTCACAGTCTTCTTGCTTCACAGCTGCTGAAACAGAGTTGGTTCAGTGTTTTGTTGCTATCTCTTCCCATTCTCTCGTTCAAGTAGAAGTGGTTTGGGAAGGATTTCTTAAATGCAGCTTACTATTATTGCTCAAATAAGCATAACAGATACTGTGGTGATTTACAGATATAGATTTTTTGATTCTGACTCCTACAAACTCACGTTTCTCTATGGCCTTTTCCTTTGAAAAGAAGCACAGCCATGCTGCACAGTTATGTTTAATTACTTGAAAGAAGCAATTTCTTATCTCATGCTGGATGGAAGCTCTCGCCCACCTCACTTGTGATTTAAAACCATGGTGCAAGCAAATGTTACCTTTTTGCCTTGGATGAGAGAACTATGAGACTCATGACACGGAAGTCTTTGGTAGGGTATGTGTTCAGAGCTGCACAATACAGGCTGAAAACATAAAACAAGGAAGGGCACCGGGAAGGCAAAATACATTTTAAAGTATCTTCTCACATAAAATAAAAATAAGGGAGCAATCTATGAAGGAGATAATGTGACAGAAGGATACTTGAAGCATGTGTAGCCTGTGAAACACACTGACAGAAAAACACTGTTGTGTTTTGTGGCTCGGTGCATGCCTTAGCCACCTTCTAAACTTGTATGGAGACAAGACCAACATGTGTGCACACCTCCCTTTTTTTCGGAAACAAAACTTATGCTTTAGGGTTATGCATTAGCTATTATAATAGACAGAGTTATATAGTCAGGGACTTCTTACATTTTCCTCAAAGGCAATGTGTATCTTTTTGCCAGAGACCAGATTCTGCATATAATGAGTCACTGTTCTGACCCAGAGCAGAAACTCCTTTGTACCGAAAGGAATGTATTTATGTATGATTGCATAATTATTCCCCTTGCTTTCCAGCAGATCCTTCCTTTGTTTTGGCTCTGTCTGCTAAGGTATGCACACAGCCAGGCTTATCCTGACTTGTGGCTCCTCTCACCAGATAATAACATAAGGAATTTCAGGATGGCACTGATAACAAAAGGAGAGTAATATATATGCAGATGTATAACTAGTTCAGGGCTCCTCTCAGACTAATCTCCAATCTTTATTTGTTTCTTTTGCAATCCAAGTTAAGCTTCTGTCTGTCACAGAAAGTAGATGGCACCTGACAAGTCCTCTACAGCCTGTTTTAAACTTTTCAGGACCACAAATCCCCGAGGGGCTTGCCAAGCCTCAACAGATCCATTCTATTCTGGCTTAAAAGTTTATTCTGTGCTGCTCAGTCCCTAAAAACCAGTGGAAGAGTCTTCTGTCAACATTTCTGTTCAATATTTTATTTGGTAATTCCCTCTAAAGTAGGCCCCCAAATGCTGACACTCCATTTGTTGTAAAATTCTTTTGAATCTTTTTGTGCAGACTGTGGTATGTAAATACACAATGATCTAACAGCACTGAATTAGTATTTAGGTTTTAAGAGGTAAATGCCAATGTGTTTGATTAACCTTCTTTACATTTTTGTTCATTAGTTTATTCGTCCTTCTGGAAAGTGCTATTAGGTCAGAACATTCAGAACATTTGTTCTGAAGGTGAGTTCACGGCAAGTGGTTTACCCAAGGATTCAAAGGTAAACCTTGGTGAGAGCTCAGGGTCGTTTCTTGTCGGTGAAAGTATGAAATTAGGAAAATGAAGGAAGGCTGGTAGGAAAAAGCATAATCATAACAAAGTCATAAATATGCAATACAAATGCGGTAAAAAAAAATTAAAAACTAGGTTTTAAGAAGAATATTATTGTTTCAGTGGATAATACAAATAGATTATTCAAATGAACACACATTTTAATGGTGATTGGTGTATTAGAAGCTATTGGTCTATTAGAAGCTAATTTTGATGATATGCTGGATGTTTGAGTTTAGCACCTTGTTGAATATTGAACAATATTTAT
Source organism: Nettapus auritus (assembly GCA_011076525.1). Taxonomy (NCBI): domain Eukaryota; kingdom Metazoa; phylum Chordata; class Aves; order Anseriformes; family Anatidae; genus Nettapus; species Nettapus auritus. The sequence continues at coordinate 200,573,139 of CM021765.1, forward strand.
CCAAAGTCATCTTTTTTTTTTTTTTCTTACACTATAGGTGTGTATAACTTTTTAAAAACAAATAGAAGACATCGTTCATGCTCAGAAATGTTTGTAGACCATGCTCTGTCTGCAGAGCACAGAGAAAATGTCAGAGCCCTAGACAGTCCTCAATTTCTCCAGATTAGACTACAAAACAGACACACTTATGGGTTTATTAATAAATAAATAAATAAATAAAAGCTACACAATTATTACATATAGCTGGCAAAATCCACTGGTAGAATAAGGTTAATCCATGAGTTCAAGGAGTGGAAGTTTGAATTTCAGGAAAAACAAGCTGTCCTGTTTTCTTTGGCAATTAAAAAAAAAAAAAAAAAAAAAAAAAAGCCCTGCTTGGAATAAACATTCCCAGCAATGCTAAGCGCACGTCCCCTGCAAATGGTAAGTCAGTGAATCTGCCAGGCAGGCATGAACAGATTCAGCTAAGCATGGGAAATGGACACTGTCATGGTGATGGCTCAGTGTCAGAAAAAAACTAAAAATAAAAATTAAAAAAAAAAAAAAAACTTTTTTCTATTTAAAAGTTAACCTTTTCATATTGATCTCAGCAGATCCAAGGAATAAATCAGATGAGTGTATTGGAAGGGAATGAATGACTTTTGGATATATTCTGTTGCTAATTTTCAGCCAGGACACCTTGTTACGCTATGTCTTTGCTTACATCCATGTGGAGAGTGCACAGGGAGTGTAAAAACCCTCACAGACCATAATAACAGCTTTTCACTCTTGTTTTGCTCCTTTTTTTTTTAAGTACCTCTCCAAAGACAAGGTAACAGAAAAAAAGGTTCAAACTCCACTGACTGAATTTGTCCATCTATTCCACAGTAATTCATCTTTTAAAAATAGCCAGGGCACTTCTAGAAGATAATAGCCAATGTTTCTGCAAATGTACACACCTCTGTTTAATAACAGGAAGAGAGAAAATACTGTGTGGCAATTAATGCAACTGAAGAAAGGGACGTTTCTGGCTTATATGCACACATGTACCAGCAGTATGTGGAGTTCCAGATTAATTTTCTTTCTAAAGCATTCTAATGCATATTGGTACAAAGACTTTCTTTTGCATATCTGAAAGTTAAAATTTATGTCCTTTCATTTTCTGTTGAACTCAGTCTACTCATATGCAAAAATGTCTAGGTACTTGACAGGGAGAGGTGTACTGGGAAGCTTTGATGGTATTAAAGTTCGTCGGTGGCAGCGGATCACAGGTGCTGCCTGGCCCCTGGTGCCTGATGTGCCCAGGGACCATTGGGCACAGAAGGTGCAGGAAACGGGGTGGCTCAGGGAGTCAGCTCGTTGATTTTCAAGCTGTCTTTGGCACGCATTAGAGCAGCCTGGGGACTGTTTTAAACAACTCCAGCTGGGAATAAGCCAAGCACAGTAGTATTCTGGCCAAGTCCCGGCACTCTCCTTTCTCCAGGGCCAGACAGGATTGATGGTATATTAGCAGGGTTCATTGACTGTGTGCCAGCTAGGGATGTTATTATGCCAGGAGAAATCTCAGCTGGTGAAATCTAAAGAGCTTCCAGGCTTTATGCACTGATATACTGGTGGAGAAACTGGAGCTTATCTGAAAAACAAGTCCCAAAAGTGTGAGGTTCTTGGTATGTTAAAAATGAGATAGAACAGCAGAAAGCAAATGGGGAAGCATTTGGAAAGTTCAGTTATAATAAGGGTTGCCACTAAGAAAGGATATTTTCTGAGTGAACTAGGATAGCTTGTTAAGAGCTGTGGAGTAACTTTGGAATGCCACTGGCTTGGAAAGACCACTAAGATCATCCATCTGAGGGACAGAACACAACATGATAGTAGGAGCTAACTCCACCCAGGTTCTGCAGATCCCTGCTTGCTGCTTTCTAGTGTTATATTTCAGATTAGATCCTCTCCCTGGTCTAGCTTGGTCTCAACCCAGAACAAAACAATTCCTTGGAGATCTCAGGATTTAAAAATGTATTGGCAGAATGAAGAAACAGATGTCTTTCTCCAGTGATCAAGCTCCATACTAATGCCTTGAATCTTGAGGCATGCTGAATCCTGGGTGTCTTAGTTCCCTTGATATTCTCTGCTCCCTTTCTTACCCTTTTTAATGGAGATCTATTGTATCACCTTCCTGCTGGACTGAAAAAAAATTCACTGCTCAGAACACAAATGCAGCACATATTGATACCCACAAGGAACGTGCCCACATGGCTGCACAGACTCCTCTGAAGCCAGTAATTGTCTGCATGAACAAATGGTTCAAGACTAAGAACCCATTCCTGAAGTCTAGAGTGGGCAAACTGGTTTGTTTCTTAAATATTTTTTGTCTCCTTATCTGGTTCCTATAGTTTTCTTCAGTTTCTTTACTATTGCTTTGTCAGATTTAATTACTTTAACTGTTCTTTCTGTAATATAACATCTCTCATCACCACCATCATCACCAGCACCATGGTTATCTTTTCTGTTTAGCTATAGTAGTAGCAGCAGAAGGAGGAGGAAGAGGAAGAAGAGGATTTCAGCCATTTGAAATGGCTGTTCCTTAATGTTAAACCACGTTTGCTTAAATGCTACAGAGAAATCGTACTTACATGACCTGGTGCTCCAATCTGTCCGGCAATGCCAGCACTTGAAGAAAGTAAATGCTTTAAAATCTGCAGCACAAAAATGTAAGGGCTTTGAATCACATCAGCACATTACATCACCTGAAAGGTTTCATTGACGGACAGAATTTTAAGGACTGTGCTAATTAACATTGCCAATTGACATAAGAGGTAAATCATTCTATTTATTCTGTATGATAGGTGTGCTTTAAGTACACCTTGTGGTGAAGTTAAGGCCATTATTAGCACTGGTATTATTTCATCTATTTTCAGACATTAATGCAACTCTTTTTGTAACCTCATGAAACATTTCCAGTAGATGTCCATTGCTTCCCCACATTCTCTGTTAATTATCACTTTCTTTCTCCCTGAACCCAATGAGAGTTAATCTGGGGCCTGATCCAGCTCCAGAGGACTTGATATTTTACTGAATTGTTTCTGGAAACTTGGTGTAAATTGAAACCCATGCCTCTGGGGAAAGAAATCTCTGAGAGGCTATCATGCTCCTCGGGTAATGTGGGAAGTCGAACCTCGCCTTTCTTTATGTCAGAGTACTGTTCTCACATTTTGGAGGTTTCATTTTCAAGTTTCATGCTCCACCTTTTCACTTTCTCAGCACAACGTTTGACGTTGAATGGGACTGACTTCTAAGCTAGCAGTCGGGTCTTGAATCAGGCTGCATGGTTAACATGTTGTATGTTTTATTCCCTAATAATTTTGCATACATGTAAGCCTTGCAGGTATTATCATATCCTATTCAGATGACCTCCTGTATGATCCTCCTCTCCATTTACTCTTGTAAATATGTTACTGACAGTATGTTTCATTAGTATCTCCAACAACAAGCTCAAATCATGTTTTAAAACTCCAAGATATAAAGAATCAACACCTTGCTCTGACAATTACTCAATCTCTCAAACTTCCACTTTAGATCAATGCAGATCTAAGTTCCCTGTGCTGGTGTTTTGCACTTGTCCAGTGTTTAGACTTGTGCAGAAACACATATAAAGTTTTCTTACACTTTATTAATAGGTGCTATTCCTAAAAGAACTGGTTAAGTATGCTTAGTATTAGATAGGTACCATTGTCCTTAAAAGTCCATGAACTTTCTCTGTTAACTTGAACTTACTTCCAATCATACCTGGCAGGCAATGCAATAACTATGTTAATATGGGACTTTGTAGCTCAACAGTAAAGTCAGTAAAGTACCCTTCTAACACATGAATGACATGTGACCAAATGATATTTTAGTATAATAATCATTATTCCTATTTTTTTTATTCTTTTAATCATTTTTAATCTTTTTTCTTTTTCTTTTTCTCTCTCTCATTTTTTTTTTTTTAAATCTTCCATCAAAACTTTAATACTTCCATCAGTATTTTGATCTTGGGCCATCCTTTGAGAGGCCGGGTATGTGGGCTGCAGACAGACACCAACTAAGCAAGTGGGGCGCAAGTATGTTGGGGAGCAAGCTCTCTGGGCTGATTAGCAAGGGCTTTAAACTAGGTTTGATGGGGGAAGGGAGGGGAGCTAAAGTGACAGAGAAGGGCTGGGGGAAGTCATCACTACTGTCACTGTTGAAGACAGGGAAAAACTTCTGAGCTCTCCCATAGGATTGTCTGAGGGCTCCTCAGAGAAGGTAGCGTTCCCAGTCCCCTGTCCAGTATCTTCTTCTTGCATCCCCCCAGGGGTAACTGTACCTGCTGCTTCCCTAGAGTGCCTGTACACCAATGCATGGAGCATGGGAAATAAACAGGATGAGCTCGAGATCTGTGTTCTGTCACAGGGCCACAATCTCGTTGCGATCACAGAGAAGTGGTGGGACAGCTCAAATGACTGGAACGCTGTCATGGACCTTGTTCTTACCAACAGGGATGGCTTTGTTAGGGATGTGAAGGTTGGGGGCAGCTTGTGATGTAGCGACCATGAGATGGTGGAGTTCCAGATAGAACTAGGCAAAGAAATAAAGCTAAAAGCAGGATTGCTACCCTGAACTTTCGAAGAGCCAACCTCAACCTCTTCCAGGACCTGCCTGGGAGCATCTCATGGGATAGGTTGCCAGAAGGCAAGGGTGCTTGTGAGAGCTGGGCTACATTTAAGCAGCACTTCTTCCATGCTCAGCATCGGTGCATCCCGAAGAGTAGGAAATCGGGGAAGGGGGGCAGGAAACCTGCGTGGATGAGCAAGGAGCTCATCGATAAGATCAAAAGGAAGAGGAAGGTCTATGAAATGTGGAAAAAGGGCCTGTCCTCTTGGGAGGAGTATAGACATGTTGTCAGGGCCTGCAGGGAAGCGACGAGGAAGGCTAAAGCCCACCTAGAGATGAGGCTTGCTATAGAGATAAAGAATAATAAGAAGGTTTTTTTCAAGTATGTAAACAGCAAAAGGGAGACTAGGGATAATGTGGGTCCCTTGCTGAATGAGGGGCGTGTCCTGGTCACGGAAGATGCTGAGAAGGCGGAGATACTGAATGCTTTCTTTGCTTCAGTCTTTGCTTCAAGGACACTCCCCAGGGACTCCTCGCACCTGGCAATAGGACAAAGGGTCTGGGAAATGGAGGGCTCCCCCCTGGTGGATGTGGGAGTGGTTCGGGAGCATCTGAGTGGGCTCAACACACACAAATCCATGGGTCCCGATGGGATGCATCTGCGTGTGCATAGGGAGCTGGCAGATGTGATCACCGAACCGCTCTCTACCATCTTTGAAAGGTCCTGGAGAACCGGCAAGGTGCCTGAAGACTGGAGAATAGCTAATGTCACTCCAGTCTTCAAGAAGGGCGGGAAGGAGGATCCAGGAAACTACAGGCCAGTCAGTCTCACCTCTGTCCCTGGAAAGGTATTGGAGCAGCTTGTTCTGGATGCCATCTCCAAGCAATTGGAAGAGAAGAATGTTATGAGGAGTAGTCAGCATGGATTCACCCAGGGGAAGTCATGCTCGACCAACCTCATTGCCTTCTATGATGGCATCACCAGCTGGGTAGATGGGCGGAGAGCAGTGGATGTCATCTACCTTGACTTTAGCAAGGCTTTTGATACTGTCTCCCATGACATCCTGCTAGCAAAGCTGAGAAAGTGTGGGATAGATGAGTGGACGGTGAGGTGGGTTGAGAACTGGTTGACTGGCCAAGCTCAGAGGGTGGTGATCGGTGGAGCAGACTCTGGCTGGAGGCCTGTGACTAGCGGTGTTCCCCGGGGGTCAGTGCTGGGTCTGGTCTCGTTCAACATCTTCACTGACGACCTTGATGAGGGAATAGTGTCTGCCCTCAGCAGGTATGCCTATGACACAAAGCTGGGAGGAGTGGCTGACATGCCAGAAGGCTGTGCTGCCATTCAGCGAGACCTGGACCGGCTGGAGAGATGGGCAGGAAGAAACCAGATGCAGTTTAATAAGAGCAAGTGTAGAGTCCTGCACCTGGGAAGGAACAACCAGATGTATCAGTACAGGCTGGGTGATAACCTGCTGGAGAGGAGCTCTGAGGAGAAGGACCTTGGGGGTCCTGGTGGACGACAGGTTGACCATGAGCCAGCAGTGAGCCCTGGTGGCCAAGAGGGCTAATGGTATCCTGGCGTGCATTAAAAGGAGCATGGCCAGCAGGTCAAGGGAGGTGATCCTCCCCCTCTACTCTGCCCTGGTCAGGCCTCACCTGGAGCAGTGTCCAGTTCTGGGCTCCCCGGTACAAGAAAGACAGGGATCTCCTGGAAAGAGTCCAACGGAGGGCCACAAAGATGATACGGGGCCTGGAGCATCTTTCCTATGAGGAAAGGCTGAGAGACCTGGGTCTGTTCAGCCTGGAGAAGAGAAGACTGAGAGGGGATCTCATCAATGTGTTTAAATATTTGAGGGGTGGGATACAGAAAGATTTGGCCAACCTCTTCTCTGTGGTTTGTGGGGATAGGACAAGGGGCAATGGCTGCAAGATAGAGCACAGGAAGTTCTGCACCGACATGCGAAAGAACTTCTTTACAGTGAGGGTGACGGAACATTGGAACAGGCTGCCTAGAGAGGTTGTGGAGTCTCCTTCTCTGGAGATATTCAAGGCCCATCTGGATGCCTACCTGGGCAGCCTGCTCTGAGGAACTTGCTTTGGCAGGGGGGTTGAACCCGATGATCTTTTGAGGTCCCTTCCAACCCCTACAGTTCTGTGATTCTGTGATTCTGTGAGAACTGTTCTTATATGTAGTTGTCCAAGCTAGACAGTTTGCTCTGGCTCCCTGGAAAACATGCAACATGGGATGCAAAAAAATACTGTTCTTATTTTCCTTAAGCCATAGAAATTATGTTTGGAAGAGACCTCTGGAAGTCATGCGTTCTGCTTTCCACCCAGTCAACTTCTTTTACTATCACCAAACTAGATCAGGTCAGCCATGACTTTAAGCAAGTCTAGTAAATCTCATGAAAATCTGGTAAACCTAGTAAATTATGTGTATATACATCCATCTATAAAAATATAAATGTACTTAATATAATAGAAAACACAGACTGATTGCACATATAGCTCATAAAATGTTTCCTTTCTGTGATGTTGGCTGAAGATGTTGGATTGGAAATATTATAGAGTTCTGGTCTTGTCTCTCTTTAGATCCTCAGCCTGTCCATATCTCAGTTTGTATTCTTGTTTCATCCTGAGATGATGAGCACTGAGGCAGAAACTGATTTTCTTTTCTGTGTTTATTTAGAGACTGACTAATACAATTTAGCCTGCTGCTTGAGCAGGTGTCCAGTCATTATCTTCATCATAATGCTAATGCTAATGCTAATAATAATAATAAACAAAGCTAATTTTAACAGACACCTGAGCTAGTCACTTAAAAAATTAATCATTTAAAATTGAAATATCTAGCTTACAGTCTGTCTCCTTTTACTTTACCACATGTAAAACAGGGATAAAGCACTTACCTACTTCCCTGGAGAGTAAATATATTAAATTGTACTTTCATATATCGCAGTGACAAATTTTTGTAACTAATAAAGCAAATGAGATAGCAACTTTAATGTCAAGATGCATAGGTTAAGTCCACCTCCTACCTAGCCTTTTTCTCTGGAAAATGTCAGATTCCCCCAACACAATATATATATCCCTTTTCCAGAAAACATGCAGCCTGAAAGGGCTAGTGATGTGCTACAAATATGTCCCATGAGCAGTCAAGACAGCTAGAAGGAAGAACCTGTCTAAATGGTATTTAGTAGATGTTGTAATAAAAATACATGTTTTAACCTTTTTAAATTCTTTGTATCCAAAGATGACTTTTTTTTTTTTTTTTTTTTTTTTTTTTTTAGACACAAGCTGAGCATCCAAAGACCTATAAAGTGAAAAAAAAAAATTCTCAAGGAACTGAAAATTCCAAAAAAAAAATCATTATTTGTAAGTGTGGGATTTCCTGTCACGCTTCCCTGCCTGTTTTGGGAAGAAAAGACTTGCAGTCAGAAAATCAGTCTGCCCTCCTATCTGCCTTTCTTTCTCCTCCCCAAAGCACTTTTGAATTCTTTAACTAATACAGGAAAATGCTTCAGAGACATTAAGTTCCTACGGATTTATTTAGATATGTGGTAAAAATTTAAGTGAATGTCCCAGTGAGAAAATGAACTGTTGCATGAACTCAACACTCATCTGTCTCTTTGGCATCCCATGGTTAATCAGATGCTCGTACTCTCTGGCCAGGCAGCATAGGCCTGTTTTAAAGTGGTAGCAACACATACATTTTACAACATAGAAGTTAAATTAATAGTCACAAGTGGGAAGTAAGAGTACATATATTTGATGAAATTATGGAGTGAGGAATGTTAAGGATTTTTTGAGCCAGATGATTTAAGAAACATATCTCTAGAAAATGTTTTTTTTGTTGTTTGTCTGTTTGTTTTGCTTGTTTGTTTCTTTGTTTTTTTAGTTCCACATCCTGTAAGCAGTTTGTTTTCTCTTGTATTTTGCAATCTGCAGAATAGTGTTCATACTGAAAGGCAATAGCTTGACATTACTGAATTAAAATGTTAAATATCTGATTAACTGATCCGAAATGTTTAATTTCATCATCATTTTCATTTTCATTTGGTTTGCCTCTTAACTGTCTTCCATGCAAGATTAACACAGAAGCTTCTCAGTGACTTCCAGTGCTCCTCTTCAGGCAGTGTGATGGAGACCACTCGTCATGTGGCATGGGATATTTTAGTTCCGTGTCACAGGAGCCTACCAGGCCTAGAACCATGAGAGTGGACCCAAACTAAGTTGCTTTGAGGCAGTAACACCATATGCAGCTTGAAGTCAGATACATTCTTTGGTGGGTAAAAAACTGGCTGGACAGCTGAGCCCAGAAAGTGGTGGTGAATGAAGTGAAGTCCAGCTGGCAACCAGTCACCATTGCTGTTCCCCAGGGGTCAGTGTTGGGTCCTATCCTCTTTATTGATTATTTGGATGAGGGATTTAAGTGCACCCTCAGCAAGTTTGCACATGACACCAAGTTGTGGGGAAGTGTTGATCTGTTGGAGGATAAGAAGGCCCTGCAGAGGGACCTGGACAGGTTGGATTGGGCAGAGGCCAATGTGATGAGCTAAATGCCAGGTCCTGCACTTTGGCCACAACAGCCCCATGCAATGCTACAGGCTTGGAGCAGAGTGTCTGGAGAGATGTGCAGAGGAAAAGGATCTGGGGGTGCTGATTGATGCTTACCTGAACATCAGCTGGCAGTGAGCCCAGGTGGCAAAGGACAATGGCATCCTGGCTTGTATCAGCAATAGTGTAGCCAGCAGGACCAGAGAGGTGATCGTGCCCCTGTACTCTGCTCTGGTGAGGCCGCACCTTGAGTACTGTGTTCAGCTTTGGGCCCCTCACTACAAGAAGGGCACTGAGGCCCTGGAGCGTGTCCAGAGAAGGGCTACAAAGCTGGTGAAGGGCCTGGAACACAAGTCCTGTGAGGAGCGGCTGAGGGAACTGAGGGTGTTTAGTTTGGAGGAGGCTCAGGGCAGACCTTACTGCTCTCTACAACTACCTGAAAGGAAGGGGTGAGGAGCTGGGGGTCGGCCTCTTCTCACAGATAATTAGCGTTAGGACTAGAGGCAATGGCCTCAAGTTGCACCAGGGGAGGTTCAGGTTGGAAATTATGAGACATTTGTTCTCAGGAGTGGGCAGGCTTTGGAATGGGTTGCCTAGGGAGGTGGTGGAGTCACCGTCCCTGGAGGTATTTAAGGAAAGGCTGGATGTCGTGCTTAGGGACATGATTTAGTGGGTGACATTGGTGGTAGGGTTGCACCAGATGATCTTGGAGGTTTTTTCTAACCTTTATGATTCTATATTTCTATCCTATTCTATGATTCTAAGACACAGTGTCTCAATATGATGCATTGCAAAGACAAAACTAGACTCAAAATGATGCTTTTTGTCAGTCCAGGAGTCCAACATACTCATCTCCAAGTCAACTCTTTTCAAGGAGCAGCAGTGTCATGTCTTCCATTTTTTATTTTTATTTTTATTTTTATTTTTTTTGTTACACAAAGCTGCATTTTTATCAAAATAAATTTAAAATTCCAGCTGTAAACTCTACTCTAGCCCTAATCAATAGTTTGAATTTACTTGGTTAACTGCAGCTGCAATCATATCCTGATTTCACTTTCACTGACGTAAAATGAAAGTGGCTGCATCAGAATCAATTGAGTTATATTGGCGTAAAGCACTTTTAGAAGATGTTGGAATTGGGCCCAAAAAGAGTTTTCTTGCTGCTAACCTGGAAGTTGATGATAGATCAGGATTGCAATCGAGGAATCCAGTCTCATAAGCTATTGCTTTAACCACTGATCCACAGCAGAACTCTCTGGGCCTGTTTCCTTTATGGTAATTATGAAGTATATATCTAAGCATCTGCCTCCTGTGTAAAGAAGATAATTCCTTTGCAATTACACTGCTTAAAGTCCGCTTCTACTTCCTCGTCATAGAAACCTGTTTCACAGATTTTTTCTTAAGCCACCAACCGAAGGACACAAATGTTCATTTGTATCATTCAGCGAGTAACATTTGGGAAAGCAGAAGCAGAGTGATAACATTTTGTACATGCTCAGGAAGTAAGAGGTGATATTATACTGTAAAGTTTTGGAAAGCTAAAAATGAGCAGTGTAAAGCACGAGAAAGCAGCTGTAACTGTCAGTTTAACATCAGTGACCATATTGTAGAATTTACTCCCAGGATAGGTTAGCTCAGCAGTGATATTTAAAGGTTTAAAAAGAGAATATTCTTATTTGGATAGAATACTTGTTAATTGCTTATTTTTCCAAACTGCTCACTGAGACGATGGTCATCTGTAGAAGGTGTCAAGGATGGAAGGGCTGGACAGGTGTCACTTCAAGGGTGGCAGGGCAGGGGCTTACCATGCAGGGAGGCCCATCCCACTACCGAGGCTCAGATGCAGACCAGAGGTGTCCAGGAAAGGCTCCTAAGCCCTGAAAATAAGGTTTTGGTACCTATACTTGGGCTGTACTAGCCCCTGAGCAATGCCTAGGTGTTGCCTGGGCATACTGCATTAGGACCACATTGAAAGCAACGCAGACCATTGAATGCTAGGGATAAAGACTGGAAGTGGTGGAAGCGCTATCCACATGGAACCACGGGTGTGCTGCCGGTCAGGAATGGGCTGAGGTTTGAGCTCAGCCAGGGGACATTTGCTGTCTCCATGTATAGTGATAGCTCCTTCCTAGGCTCTTTTCTGGGCTGCTCCAATTAGCTCTCTCCAGGAGAAATTCTCACAAGGTGGTGCTGGATGCAGGCAGATGGATAGGTGATGTAAACATAACCCTGGCTCTGGCTGTGCCTGTGCAGAAGAGGACTTTCTCCCCTCATCCTATTGAAACTCGAGTACATTGCCATGACATGTTTTAGAGTTGGTAGAATTGAAAACTAATACTATAATTTTAGCTAGCCCAGAACCGATATACAAGTAGAGCTTCAGAGCTCATTTTTATGAACAACTGAAAAACTTTAAATGTACTAGGAATACATAAGCATTATCTGGCAGGCATTGTCAGCCCTGGATAAAGCAGAATGTGTATTAAACATGTTTCAGACAGATGAGGAATTACATAAAGGAAGTATCCAGTACTGAAAAATGGAATTCTGCTGTTGTAAGCTAAATACTGTGCTCTTATATACAGCATACTCTTGTATACACTATGGTTAAGCAGATTGTTCAACATCTATTGATGTATTCCTTCTCTCTTGCTGTAGAAAACTAAATTAACTTCTCTAGGATTGTATGAGAAAGAATTAGAAGGAGGTCTGTAAGTGCAATATTTTACTTTTTTAAGTCAGGGGCCAAAGCCTGTTGGCTGAAGCAGCTGCACCATATTTCACAGGAGGCCCTTAAACAGACTCCAGATAATCACAGGCAGATACTCTCTTGTGCAGCCCTATTCATCCTTCCTAAAAAGATAATATTCATACGCAAAAAAAAAAAAAAAAAAAAAAAAAAAAAAAAAAGTAGATTTTTGGGAAGCTTTAAAATATTGCATTCCACACTGAGTCTATTATTATTTCTTCTCATCTAGCTTCAAGGTTTATATGCAGTTAAAACAACCTTTGTCCTTTGCAAGCAACCTCTTTTTGCCAGTAATTCACTCTGCTACTCTGACCTTATTTGCTGATGGCATAATTTGTCTTGCAACCCTACATAAATACACTACATCAATAACATTTTCTCAAGGCTATTTTCCCCTGAACCACACAAGAGTAAATTGGTTATTTTTCTTTTCAGCAGAGCAACAGACAACATTATAACTTTCCCTGTATAGTTCTAATGTAAAGCAGGCATCCAGACAATGTTTGTTTTGTTTTTGTTGCTATATTTAAGATGAAGACAAGGTGGTAAACTAGAGGTAGAGCTCTTTTAAAATCTACAATTGAATATGACCTTTTCCTTTCTTAATCAGTTTGCACAGAGGAATAATTTCCAAAGCAGTGTGGGAAGGAACAATTAAAGCTAAATGTTAATTTTCAAAAATAAGACCCATCTTGCCTTCTGGTTTTTGAATTGCACCCGGAATAAAATTCAGGCTCAGCCTCTAGGGAAAAAGCATTGGAGATGAAGCACTGGAAAGGCAAGCAGGTTGTAGAATGATGTCTGGTGAGTTCAGACTGGTCTTTCCAAATAACTCTCCAAATGGCATTGGATTAAGGTAGCCTTCAAAACTGCCATCATTTTCTTTATTGTGGATTGCAGACTCTTATGAAAAGACCAGATTCTGTACACCATATGGGCAAGAAAAGGCAGCATTTGCACCTGTGTTAGTTAAAAGTAATGGTACTAAGCATCTCTGTTTAGTAAAGAATCACCAGCCTCGGTGTCTTCCTACATTGCTGAGGTCTGTGCTCAAACCTGCAAATCAGATATGCCACATCACAGTTTCCACATCAATGTTTTTTTTTTAATAATTCCTGAGATTTGGCTGAGTTCCCTCCCCATGAGAGCATAGGGCACCAGGACCTGAGCTGCTCAGATCGTGCACCCTGCAGGCTGAGAGCACATGCAGATCTACTGAGCTCTCAGTTTGATGCTTGCTTCCATGTGTGCAGCATCTGTACGATCAAGTCTTGCCTGGGACCTACTGCCTGGAGCTGAGAGACCTCGACCTCCAGGTAATCATGACTTCTTAAGCTAAGCATATACAAGCTGTAAGCAATTGAGACGCTGGAGTCTTTCATAAAACTTCAAAGGATGTTTTTGTTCACAGTGGGAGGCACTCTTCCAAAGGAAAGCTGAAAGTGCCAACTAATTTTCTCTGTAACATGTAACTATCAATAAACACCATTCATAGATTTTGCTGGGCTTAAGGGAACACTCTGATATTATGGAAAGTTCAAACCATTGGAGCAGCACGCACTAATCCCTGCCTAAAGTTCAATAATCTGAGATGAAGTAAAGCATATGGCGTCTTATGAAACAAACATCCCGTCCTGGCTTTTATAGTATTTAATTATTAAAAATTCACCACAAAAGTAATTCCGCTAACTAGTACCCTTCATCGTTCATTTTGCCTTTTTATTTGCTGAATTTAAGTAATCTTGGTTTTCCAATATTGGTTTTATTCTGTTTTCGTATTCTACATTGAAAGGAGTTTTCCTATTGAATTTCTATGATCCTCATAGATATTAGAGACACCATCAAGTCACCTTGTGTTCTTCTCATTGGCGACTTGAAAAGATGGACTGCCTTATGTCTTATCGCTGTCCATCTCTTTTGTCATTCCCTCTGCTCCCCTCCCAATCCTTTCCAGGTTTTTAGCTTCTCTCTTAAAACACTAATACCAGAAATGGGCAAATTATTCCAGGAATGGTTTCATTATTGTCAAAAGCAGAGTTATTATAATCTCACAACTCCTACTCACTATTCCATGTTTCTATCCATTATTCCTCTTGACTGCAATGTCACCTGGGATCTCATTATTAGTTGATTATCCACAATGGCCCTAAGTCTTATTCAGAGTCACTATATCCCAGGTTAACAAACCTGGTACACTATTAGTGTAGTTTACGTTCTCTATTCTTATATACATGGCATTTGGCCATATTGAAATAGATATTGTTACACTGAAACCAAACTCTCTATAACATTTCTCATTAACCACTCTCCATTCCCTCATGTCACCAGTGGATATTCTCAGTGATAAAATCTTTTTCTCAGTCACTCTTAAAAAAATCCCAATACCACAGAGCAAGAAAATTCTCTAATGAACACAGTGGAAATGCAAGTACTCAGATATGATTCCATATTAGTAATGAGATACTCACACTTACAGTTTAAGCAGTTTTTAATGTAATATGCATATTTTAAGTTGTGGAGTTTGTTTTTGTTTTCTATTACTGTTTTCAGAGCTTTTTGTATTTATGAAACAGAAAGTCTCATGATACCATGTCAAAAGTCTTCTAGAAGCCCAAATATATTACATTAACAATATTTCTCTATCAAACTCATCAAAAGCTACATTTAGTTAAGATGACAAAATCCATTTTCTATAACATGCTGATTAGCATCATTGGCTTTAATTTGTTCATTAACTCAGTTCTGTATATGTCATCCTATTACTTTGTATAGTTTCATTGCAATATAGTTTTTGTTTTATTTTGTTTTGTTTTGTTATATTTTCTGTTTCAGTACAAAATGAAAGAGTTGTAATTAGACAAAATATTTTGTTTCTTTTCTGCTTGAAATTTAAACTACTATATTGAATACATAAAATTGCTGATTTTTTTAAATAAATCTTACAATAGCTCTAGCTATACCTAACACAGATATTCTACAAATCCTATGATAAAAAGAAATAAAAATATTTTGCTTATTAATTGTTTTTTCTTGAAAAGAAACAAACAAACAAAAAAACATAAAATCTAATTGCATAAATTAAATATGAAGATGACTCCTAAATATATATATGTATTGAAAGAACTGAAAAAAAGAAGCAACAAAATAAACTACATAAATTTTGTAATATTTTTATATGAGGTGTTTCTATTCAAGAAAAATGTTTGTACCTGCAAAAACATTTTTTCTGCAAGAAAACAGTGATTAAGGTAAATTACTTTCAGAATCCTAAATACCTTGGTATTTCATTCATATTCATACCCCATTAACTGAATCTAATTATTGGTAATGTTAAAGGAATCCCAAATAGAGACAAAAAAAATACTTATTAGTGAGTTCATCATGTTTTTAATAATTCTGATAAATCTATGCAATTCCATCTTGAAAAAATATCTTTAGATCATTTAGTTACATTAACATCTTGACACTTTATGCCATAATAAATTCCCTGGCTGAGCTTCCCTATTCCCTCCAAAAACAGATCTGTTGAGAAAACAGTAATTTCATTTGTTTCCACAAGGAAGAGGGTTTCTTGATTAAATATCCTTATTTTTGACACAAGAAATACTTTTAGGATTTCTGGCCTTTTTTTCTAAACCAATCTTTCTCTTCAAAAGCAGTACAGTGGGGGTGGAATTAATTTCCCATAACTGTATGCATCTCCTCTATAGATGTCTCCATATGAGATTCTTGCCCTGGCTTCCATTTATAGTCGATGGAGGTGCTTTTAGGGCACAATTCATCTGACTGAGTTCAGATGTCTATTTTAGGAGATGAATTGCACTTTAGCAGTCTGGTTTTCTCACTGATGGGAAAGGGAGTCTGGGTTTACTGGCTCGAAAGCGGCTATTTCCACTACATGTATCGCATGTTAGGTGAGGAAAACTAGTATTTTTGTTCTTAATTTTCTCTAAGTCCACCCAGATAATGAACATATTCTTATGAGTGAAGGTCAAAAGGATGTTCATTCTCCTTAAAATCTCTTTTATTTTGCCCAACTGTTGAAAGAGAGATGTAAGAATCCCTTATTAAGGATCACCCATTATGATGGGAGATAAGCTGATTTACACCTATGCAGCAAGCAAAGCTGTCTCCCTTAGTTAGTATATCCTAGAGAAGATTCAAAGACAATAATTAAAGTGTAAGATTGTGGAAGGTTTCTAATAGCAGAAAGTATTGCAGGTGGATTCAGTGACTGGAAGTTGAAAGTACAAAAATTCCAATTAGAAACACACACACCAGCATATTTAACATGGAATTGAATTTATTATTCTAACAATATTATGCTCAAATTGGATTTAAAAGCTATAATCCAGTATAATAAGAAGCGAATCTATGAAGACATTAATAGATTGATTTATGTGGCATCTTCATGCAGATTATGATGGGCGACCATGCAATGGTGTCTTTTTTATGCAAAGTCCTATTCCTACACAAGTCATTGACAGAACTCCCATAGCGTTCATTTGGATCAGAATTACAAAATTAATCTCTATATTGTACTGAGTACTTAAATGTCTCATAATGGCTAGTTTCTTAGCCTTTGTGAGTTTTTCCAGGCTATGTACAGTTTGTAGATGGATTGAGTTTGTATTTTTGAGCTAAATTTGTGTGATGATACCTGGAAAGGGTGCTAGAATGTGAATACATAGAAATTGCTAATACTCAGTTGAAGGGAAAAATGGGTGATATTGAGCATTATGCACAGCTTATTGCATTCAGTAAATTTACAGCATTACTTAAAAGGGAGCAGACTGTGTACATTCTGAGTAAATTTAAATTCATCTTTAATTTTTTGTCCTTTACTGTATTCACCAGTCACTGGAGTGCACACTCCTGAAATAGCCTAAAACTTACATTCGTAATTAAAAAACAGTATAGATTTCTGTGACTTTTTGAATATCTATCATTTTAGATGAAGAGGGAATTAGGACACATTAGCATACAGCATAGCATGTGTTTGTTTCTGCCTGTCATGTTGATTGGTATTTGTCTTCAAGCCTACATGGAGATGGCTTCTCTTTTTGAGCAGAACACAAATGTTTTCTGTTATATTAAATATCATCAGGTGTCCAGAGCTGCACTGAATAGTCAGTTTTATATACATCTGTAAAGAACAGGTTTGTGAAGAAAAGCAAAGGAAATTCTACTTTCCTTATCTAAGTGTTTTTGAAAAATTAAAAGTTTTTGTCTTATTTTTTCCTTTCTTTTTTTCTTCTTTCAGTATATATGTTTCAAATTCCACCATAAGGCAAATGTCAGGAGTTTGTGAATCAAGACAGAATAACAATAAGCTCCATCCGTTTCTAGTGAAGGCAGCTGGTTTATTTCCGTGTAGGCATGGAAAGTGGATTCTCTATTAATGTACCATTCATTATATCATTCAAACAGACATTTTCTAAGTTCTTCCATAGATTGAAAGCCTTCCCTGCAGAATGGGGGGGAGGATGGGGTGGAGAAGAGAAGGAACCAAACCAAACCAAAAATGTTCTCTTTCCTTTAGTATAGTATTCATAATGCCATTTGAAAAGATTTTTTCTAAGTTGTGCATTGATAATACGTGTTGCAAGCTTTCCTACTGATGAAAGAAAAAAATGTATATATTTTTTAGCTTGCTTTTCAAAGTATTGAGGGTGGATGTCCTTGAAATGCAGGCTTAGTTCCTCTTTTTCTGTGTTTATGGATTATTGTTCCACATGGGAGCAATTTAAACAAGTCCTGATCAGACTGTAATCCTGAAAGAATTAAACCATGACTACTACCCTGACTCGTGTAGTATTACACAAAATAAAAAAAAAAAAAAAAATCCTGAACTCAAAATAGCCAACCTGCTTTTCAATTAACTGTATGTTTAACAGAGTAATTGCTTTTTGTTCTGACATGGGAGAAGCCATGCAGAAAAGCTATTGTGTTCACATGCTGGGAGGACTGACAGGAGACTCTCTGGTGGGTGATAACTGATGGGTAAAATCAGCAAAAGGAATGAAAGGAGACTAAGACAAATCAATGTAAAAACATTTTTTTAAAAAAAAAGGTTTGAGGTATGGGTCATTCTTACTTCCATCACAACATCAGAGGGTGATAGGAGGGGCAGTTTGAAAGGATATGTGAACCCATCTTCAAACTCAGAGGGGCAATGGCCAGCAGTAGACCAGGGATTTTTTTCATCTTCATCATCCTACTTCCCTCCAGGTTCAATGATGGGCACACATTCAGGGCTGCAGGATGGTCACGCTGACTTTTTTATTCTGGTTGATTAAACACTCATTTTAAAATGGCATTTAAAACAATACCCTATGTGTAATATTTACTAGGTTATATTGAGTATTGTTCTGGGTCTGGCTGGGAATAAAACCACCACAAGTATCAACAGACTTTTTTTTATAAATTAAGGGAAAAATGGCACTGAACTGCTGAATTTCTAGGGAATAGAAAGGACAGTAATGTCTGCTTCACCCAGTGCCTTCTTCATTTGGTTTATTAATCTCTGCCTTATGCTGGTGACTGAGAATAATTTAGCTCTTATTCAGCTGTCCTTAAGAAAAGCTTTTTTTTTTTTTTTTTTTTTTCCTGCAGCATAGTTGTTATGTAAATATTTTAAGTCAGTGTAATTTAACCAGCTAGAAAGTTTCGAGATGCATTACACAGAATTTATTTCAATTTTATGTTAATTACTGTGTAATAAGGAACTTAAAAATGACTTTTTAAATTTAAAGAGTGTTCTCTAACAAAACCAATGGCATTCTCATTCATATCCCATTTATTAAGAGTGCTTTCCCTAAAATCTAAGATATAAAGTTAAGCTCTTCTGAAATATATCCTTGATTCAATATTACCTAATTATGAGAGAACTTGGATGTGGTTGAAACTGTAATGGAGTGCTAAAGAGCATAATGCAAAACACATTTCAGAGTTCATTTCAAGAGGAACTCCTTATAAAAACTTACATCTGTGGAAAGCTGCCTGTATTTCTTTGCCTTCTTCCCCAGTCATTAATCTGAGACAGCATAAACTTGAATCCAGTTTTACAATTTTGAAAATATTTTAAAAAGAAATAACTGAGCCAAATGAATCTCCAGTGGAGGTGGGTTTTGTGTGAATGCGAATATTCCATGTTATTACTGATAAAAATGTAATTTTATTACAAGTTTTTGATTTGTGGGATTTTTTTTTATTTTTTTATTTTTTTTTCTGAAACTGATTATTTGTTTTGTGCAGAGCTGGCCTTGTATCTGTTTCACCAGCAGCTCCATTTTTTTTGGTGCATGACCCAGGGAGAAATACTAGTTGTGTGGTACAAATCAACCGTGGAAAAATACAGTCTAAGAGCATTTTAAGAACCCCAGCCTAGGCAAAAGTGACTGTCATGGGGCCTGTGAAAGGTACCATGGTTATGTTTATTGGCACAATTAACACCTTACTTCTAACACAATTCAGTGAGCCACAGGTACAACTTGTGCTCCTTCAGTAATTTGCAAATCTCACAAGGCTATCATTCCATAGCCACACTGCTCTGTTAAACAACTTTCCAAGTAATCAACTGCAGGAAACCTGAAAGATGTATTATGATGCTGTGTATTAATTTACCTGGTTCCTTAATAAGCTTTAAACAAACAAAGTTATCAAGCTAATTAGCATTCAGGGGGAAATGGTGTACTTTGAATCGCTGAACTTATGAGACTGGTTAAAATTCTTTTAGAGAAAGAAAAAGTGGTACCTCCAAACAAAGGTGAATATATAAGCTAGGAGGTACAATCTAGAAAGCAGAAAACAAATGTTAACTGTTTGACCTAGAATTCCTCCAATGGTCTTTAAAAAAGGCTAAAAAGAGCTCAATTTTTCCAACTGTTGGGAAAGTAGAGCCACAGAGAGATGCTTTGTAGGCATTTTTTAAACAGCTCTGCTTCCTGAAATTGATGGTCATCTAGAATTTAAACCAGCTTAGTAGTTTCTGGAAATTCCTTTGACCTCTGAGATGCACAGTGTGCTGTTCAAATACCCTAAAAACAGCAGCCTCCAAATGCTTTTTTAGATCTTTACATGTACAGATGCATGGAATTGCGAGTGAGATGTAGATACCTGGCTATATCTGAGGATCTAGCGCTTCTGATCCTCGTTTGCTCTCTGAGTATAATAGTACTATTGTTTTCTACAGTGTCACCAAGATAAATATTTTGAAGGGTTTGGAGGTCCTGAAGTATTATAGTGGTTGTGTAAATACCTAGAATAGATAGAAATATATATCAATGTAAGCAGTAAGCTTTTTCCTAAAGTAAAGTGTAATCAAAATAGCAGTTGATTGAGAAATAAATAATTTATTGCATCTATATATTACTTGTCACTTTGTGTATCCCCATACAAACTAAGGAGTTTAAATTTTCTCCTAAAATGCAAAAAGAAAATTAAAAAATGCTATCATTAATTTCTGCATTAATATCCAAACGTTTAAAGTGATATATCTATTTATATTTGTTTCTTGTTTCAAGCAGATTATAGCTGTACCTGCTGAGCAAGAATGCACCACTGAAAGAAGGTAGTGGCCATTGGGAGAAATCAGTCTGGGAGGAGGAAGAGTGAAGGAAAGCTAGAGCTCCTTGTGTGAGTTACTCTCACTTAAGAGCTAATTGTCTTGTACTGAGTAGCAGTGTAATAGTATTAAGAAACTGCAAGTGTGGTGTAATCCTTCTTGGATTTCTCATATGGGATATTTGCTCTCTTAGTGCTCTCTTAGATCTGTGGGCAGAGAGCATTAGCTCTTCACCCTGTGCTCTTGGGGTCTCTGCACTCCTATTAAATCCTGCATGAAAGGCAATTAAAAAGCAATCCTACTGGCACTAGACTTAACTTTACTACAAGGGGACACACACCCCTACAAGAAAAATGATCAAGGTGCTCAAAACTGAAAGGCATTGAAGATCATTCCTCTGGAGAACAGGGAGTCGTCAATAACATACTCATTTATTTTCTGACTTAAGCACTGTCATGTCTCTAGGCACCCATTAGTTGCATTATGACATGGATCACATTCCTGCTAGGCTCTTATTTATTTGTGTTAATGCCGGCTTAGGATGCTCTGCTTGGTCAGACTTTCAAAACAGTCTTAGAAAGAGGGCTTAACAAGTGTTATCCTGACCCTGCACTGACAAGCTGCTCCCCTACTAATCCACATTTGTGTGCATGTTTTGTGTTTCACTGAGCAATGTGTAATGGGAAACGATTCTCATAACTAACAGGATTGCCAGATTTGCCTTGGAGGTTTCCCATTCAATCCCTGGATGTACCTTGTTTAGCGATTGTCACACTGGTTCATCTTCCCTTGCTTTGCCTAATCCACCACTCTACTTCTTGCTTGTGACTGATGCTTTCTGTCTGCGTGTGTCACAGGTTTCCTCACATATTCGGGAAGAGGATATCGTATGTTTGTTTGTTTGTTTGTTTGTTTTATCCCCACCAAAACTAATGTACAAATGTCTATGAAACTCTTTTCACCGGCCTCCCATGTTTAAAAGTAAAAACTCCTGCACCAGAGCATTTTAGTTGTTACTTCTTATTAATGGATGTTTTTTTCCTTCCCTTCCCTTCCCTTCCCTTCCCTTCCCTTCCCTTCCCTTCCCTTCCCTTCCCTTCCCTTCCCTTCCCTTCCCTTCCCTTCCCTTCCCTCTCTTTTTCTATTGTACACAAATTACATAGTAATAAAGGATGCACATGTACTAAAATCCCCAGATAATATACTTTAAAGGGCTGCATTAGGAAGGTTATGTTGTAGATTAAATATATTTGATATTATAAAAGAAAAAAAATGAAATTCATTTTAGTGCATTACAAATCATTACATTGATTCTTGTACATGCCCCTTCTCAAAAGTAACTAGGTCTGCTCTCATGTTGTCTTGCTCCCTAAATAAAGCAATACTCAGTAAGTACTTTCTAGGGCTTCCATTTCTTTCTGCCTTCCCAACACGAGAACTCTTTGATGATATTTGCAGTGTTATCTGAAATCAACTAGATTCTGTTTCTTCCTGATTCCTAAAGGAAATCATATCAATTGGAACAACTTCTCAGATTATAACACATTTTCTGTGAAATAACCCCGGGGAGTCTTTCCTTGCAGTGTCCGAATAACACTATCCGACAAGCTCAACACATTCTTTGGTGTCTATGTGCCCTCACTTCTCACACCTAGTCAAGCGGCAGTGAAGCACAGAGCTACGAGATAGTCCCTTATATTTCAGATGTGCTACCGACAAAAATCCCCAACTATCAGCCTGAAAGAGAGGGGTAAAAGCATGTAAAAGACTTAATTCTTGCACTTTTTGCAAACATTTAAGCTCTTCCATGGAACACTGATTCCCAAAAATTATACTTTAAAGGACTAGATTATTACTGAAACTTTGATGCCCCCCAGAGCAATGTGAACTGCTTAAGAAATATTGGTAACTGCAAAATTGGTCATCTTCATCTGAGTAATGTTTATGCCATCTCCATTTAACAGTGAGGATGCCTGGTGATGAAATGGACATTAGTCATGCAGCAGGTGGAATTTAGAGATAATATATATATATATATGGACTGAAAAAAGAAAAAAAAAAAAATTGCTTTGAATGAGCCTGGGCATCAAAGAGAGGGCTACAGATACATTCAGGCATATTCATAGTGGAAACTAGTTTCCTAGCAGGCTGCCATTGAGATCAAGTGCCATTACTTTCCTGGAGCTGGTTCTATGATCTAGGCTACTACTTTTGGGACTGTATCCGTCCAGAAAAGTAAATAAATAAATTAATAAATAAATAAAAGTTTCATAGAATTTAAAAGCAGAGAGTTATATAACGAGTATTTTTAAAGCAGTAATAGTGGATCGATCTAGGACTTCATTTAAGCATTTCAAAAACATACACACTGGCAGAATCTAAATGGCACAGCACAATGTAGAGCTGGTAATAGACCAGATGCTACTACTTCTTACCCTTCAGCTATGCTTCTTTAAATTTTATTAGAACATAATAAGCTCAGCTAAAAATATGCTTTAATATGTCTGCATTAGTTAACAGCCTGGTAGGAATTCTAATTATTATTGAGTTTATCATGGAGTACTACAATATGCCCTTTCTTTAAATTTCTAGAGACCACTTAAGCTGCAGATTGTTAGTTGTATAAATATTTGTTGATATTTAAGATGCATAATTCATTTGTTTCCCTCAAAAAGCTGTGTAACCATTTCTGGAATACTGTTTGAATGCTGCTATTTTAGTGAAAGCTATGCTGCTTATCTGGTTAGGGCTGCTGTGATTCCAGTGGGTACATGAAGAGTTGGGAATCTGTAGTTTGAAAGATCACTCTGATACAATTTTTGAAATTATTCTGGGATATTCACTTAATTATTATGACTTCTTTTAGAAAAAATGATGTAAATATACATCATGGGATTTATAATTGACTAAATTATGTAAAAATATCAATTGTGATGACTACTTAACCGGTTCTTTTTGTACGTAAGACACAGTGGTACTCTTGATGTTTCACTTTTGCCTAGGCAGGTGCTGCAGGAATCAGTGAGCTACTGTTTCTCAGGATTAGATCACGAACAGAGAAATCATCCCAATTGCATCTCGCTCGTAAGTCGGGCACTCTTTTTGTCTTGTGCTGTTCAGCAGGTTCCACAGAAAAAATGTGGTCACTAGGTATTATTACATTAGGAATAATATTGCAATTAAAAGTCATAAACAGATTAACATAGCTGCAAAACACTCTTAGTGATTTTTCTTGTGGAGTTCTCCCTGGTTTTCCAGACTGTATTTATTATTCTTTACTTAGTTTATAAAGATTAACTCAAAATACTGTGAAAAGGGTTGTTTAATTATTTATTTTTCCGAACTTATACTCTGTTTAATAGTGCTACTACCTTATTTGTCGTAATTTCTTAATCTTTACTTGCTGAGTTGCAATCTTTGGTTTGCACAGAGTTATTGCACCCACACTAGCATCACCTGGCTTTCTTGTGTGGTCTTCTGTGGTTACCTTTATCCCTTGTACCTGGAAATATATGAGATAAAATCTGTTAAAAGAAAAACAAAAAACAAAACAAACAAACAAAAACAAAAACAAAACAAAAAACACACAAAAACAAACAAACAAACAAAAAATAGGATTTTATCATGTACAACAGACTGTACTGCGCTATTATACTATTTTGATGTAAATTTTGCTTGTCAGATATCTGAGCCTTTAATATAGAAATAAACCTAGCCCTGACTTCCCAGCTTATTTTGTATATTAGCTTATATTCACTCTCTGATCACTGACCTCAGTGGCCCTTTCTGACTCAAAAATTATACTTTCACTTCTTTCACATTTTGTCTGTAAAAATATCAAACAATGACCTTTAAAAAATATTTTAGCATATATGTTCTCTGCAAATAGAAACCTTTGGAAAAAAAATAAGAAAAATAATAATAATAAAGAGCAAAACTCTTGGTTAACAGCTCTTGGACATGCTAATCCTGGCTGTTTTCCCCGTCAAAGCCTTTTTTCTCTTTTGAGTGAAGTTTCTTTAACTCTTTCTTGCTCTTTCCCTCTATATTAGCAAACTTCTCTTTCTTCATTTCCATCCTATCAACTTTCTTCTGTTAGTAAGACCTCGTGTTTTGCTCCTTTCCTTTTGAATGGGAATATTCACCAAAGACAAAGATGGAATTTGACATGAGTGGGGATGAATTACCAAAAGGAGGGAGAGATGAAAATATATCACCAAATATTCCTCTGATGAACCTTGTCATTTACTAATGAAAGGAGATGAAGGAATTTCTCATTAAAAACAGTTTTCTCTATAAATGCACATTTAGGGGCAAAAGCTTCTCCTTCTCTTCTATATCCCACTTTTCGTACTCATGTTTAATTGCAAATTAGTCAGCTTCCTCACTGTGTTCTGACATCACTTATTGTTTCTTCTCTTTCTTTTGATGTTCAGTTTTAATTCCTGCTCAATCAAGTACTCATTCATCTCATTCATTTGATTGGTCTTTAGCTAATATTTTCACCACATTACCACATTGCTGAGTTCCCTTTTCTTTCAAACATCCCCCCCCCCCCCAAGTTACCTACAAGGTACAAGGTACATTTTTTTCCATATTTTTCATCTTTTCTTTTCTCCTGATTTTTTTTTTTTTTTTTTTTTTTCTGGAAAATGTTATTACATACAAATTTGCCTGCTATGGTTCTGAGAAATAAACTCAGACATCTTCCTATTTGCCTGACTCACATCACACCCTAGCTGTCCAGCTTGTCCTGTGGTTGTGTTCACAGTGGCCACTTCAATATTAACATGACTAGAACAAGGTTCTCTGTATTTCCTTAAAAGCTGTCTCAATTCCTCCTTTCTTGACTGCTGAAAATAATGTAAAATAACCTTGTGCACTTCTCATCACCAATTAGATGACACGGTCATTCACAGTATCCCAGCCAAAGATAATAAACTTCTTGAAATATGCCAACTAATTCATTTTTATGCATGAGGATGTTCTCAGTGGACTTCTGAAACAACTCAAGATGTTGCTCTGGACTAGCTAATCACGGTGTAACCCAAATAATAAAATACTACTACAAGAAAGGAGAAATGGAAGGAGAAAGGACAGCTCTATATCTTTGTGATGCTTTGAATGTTTTTAATACATGTGAGTTTCAGTGATACAATTCAATATTTTCTTCCTTAAATAATTTCAGGTGTGTAGTTGCCCAAATACTGTGTGCTAATTTATTACTGTGTGGACATGATCACATAATTATAAAGCCAAATGGAAGTTTACACCTTGGGAATCAAGTCTTCTTAGATAGTTCTTAGTGAATAGAAATTTTACATACATATTTATGGTACAATTTTGCACTGACTGCTTAATTCCCTTTCCTTCTATGCTAGCCTGGATCAAAATCAACAGAGATGTTATGTTACACTTCTTTGCCTCTTGGCATTTTCCTGAAAAAGCAATGTAAAGTTTGAGTTGACCTTGCTTTAATATATTGCAAAAGTACATGCTTGTCAAAGAAATATGACACCACTCTAATAGTCTCTTTCTGTTAAATTGCAGCCTAGGTAATATTGTACCCTCATGCAAAACAACTGTGTACTATTGTGTTTAATCTGTAGAAAATTGATTTTGAGACAAAAACTAATACTTTACATATGTATGTGCATGGACATGTAAATATACACAATTCACAGCAGCAAAAGCATGCCTTCAAAACAGGTCCATTGAGCAATACTGGTCTTAATTTTTGAACCCATGAGCAGTCTCAGAGGGGAGCAAAATAGTAGGGCTTCATCCCAATTCTCTTCCCAATGGATTTTTTTCCCCCTGATGTAGCAGAGGGGTATATGATAATCCCACATTCGAATCTCAGTTTTAACCCTCCACAAATCACATCATACCATATGGGCACAGCATCTCAGATGGCCGTAATTTCTGGATGTCTGCATTGCATTAGTATGGTGATCCTTTGTTGTGGGGTTCACAGAGGTGGTCAAAGAGCTCATAGACCTCCCACAGGAACCTCTGGGTATTAAGCCAGCAAAATCAGTGGTAGTTACCAAGCCCATGGTCAAGAGAATATGATTATTTTATGTAACAGTCTCCAGAAACAAAACAAAACAAAACAAAAAAATAAAGCAACTATGCTCTAGCTAGAGGTGTGGCCAACCCTAAGGAGTTCACATAAAGAATATTAATTCTAGATAGTGCTGATTAGGACTCAAAGTTCTTGGAAATCCAAAGAAGTGTACAAGATATTAAGAATTATGTCCTGTCCTTCTCTTCACGCAACAGACTCCTGATAGCACTAATGGAAAGATAAGAATCATAGTCTAGGAGACAATAACATGCTGGATACAGGAACAGAGTAGTTATAGAATAACACTTCCCATTTAGCCTGGGGAAAAAAATAAAATAAAATAAAATAAAATAAAATAAAATAAAGTCTAATTTTGTATTCATACTTATCCTTGCTAAGCAGAATTAACTGTCAGCTAGCAGTCACGATGTCATGGCTTTGCACATTGTTTTTCAGCCTGGAATTACTTCCATGGGAAAGTGACTGTTATTTTTCCTGTAGGTAACAGATAGACCCTACAACTGAGATTTATTTTTCATATTTCCTGTTATCTTTAATGTACGTCACTTCTTTTAGAAATCTATCCATAATATATTTTATTCATGCATAGCAGTTCTTCTGCTTAAGGTGTAGATGCTGCTAGAAAATAAAAGATGCTTTTATAAATAAGGAAAGAAATGGACAACAACAAAATGAAGACTGTCATTCTACATACCAGTGCTGTTCCATCTTAAACATAAAGTAGACCACTAGTCTCACACTAAATGTTGCAGAATTAGAGATCTGGCTGAGGTATGTGTCATGGGAAAACTAAAAAAAAAAAGTAGAAAAGGTAGAATGTCTATAATGGAAAAAATACCATTATTTTTGTAGCCAGTAAAATCAAATAAAATTCAAATAGCTAATGGAATATGTAACTGGATATCAAATAAAACCACCCAAAGACAATCCGAGTGACAATTTCTTATTCACAACAGTAGAATTCTTTTATTAACTGATGGGAGACAAAAAGAATTGAACTGTGGGTGTTGACAGCAAGAATATCCATATGACAGGACGAGGGGGAATGGGCTTAAGTTGCGCCAGGGGAATTTTAGTTTGGATCTTAGGAAGAACTTCTTTACCAAAAGGGTTGTTAGACATTGGAACGGGCTGCCCAGGGAAGTGGTGGAGTCACCATCCCTGGAGGTATTTAAAAGACGTTTAGATGTAGAGCTTAGGGATACGGTTTAGTGGGGACTGTTAGTGTTAGGTCAGAGGTTGGACTCGATGATCTTGAGGTCTCTTCCAACCTAGAAATTCTGTGATTCTGTGATTCTGTGATATGATAGTGTGGTGGTTTTACCCTGATGGGCAGCTAAACTCCACTGTAGCTGCTCTCTCACTCCCCATCCTGAAAAGAACAGGGAGAGAAAATACAATGGAAAGGACTCAAGGGTTGAGATAAGGACAGGCAGAACACTCAACGATTATTGTCACAGGCAAAACAGACTCAGCATAGGGACATTAATGAAATGTATTGCCTCTCACTAGCAGACCAGAGCAGTGAGAAAATAAAAGCAAACTAAAAATACCTTCCCCCCCCATTCACCCCCTTCCACATCCTTCCAAGAGGTGCAGGGGAACAGGGAATGGGGGCTGTGGTTAGTCCCTGACGCTTTGTCTCCGCTGCTCCTTCAGGGTCTTCTCTGCCCCTGCTCCACATGGGGTCCCTCCCACAGGATGCCGTCCTTCCAGAACTGAGCCAGAAGGGGCTGCCCACAGGCTGCAGCTCTTCCAGAACTGCTCCAACATGGCTCCGTACCACGGGGTCCATCCCCAAGGAGCAAACTGCTCCAGCACGGGTCCGCCACGGGCGGCATTTCCCCTCAGACCCCCTGCTCCTGCGTGGACTTCTCTCCATGGGCTGCAGCTCCGGCCCAGGGCCTGCTCCTGTGGGGGCTCTCCATGGGCCACAGCCTCCTCCAGGCCACATCCACCTGCTCCACCGGGGGCTCCTCCACGGGCTGCAGCGTGGAGATCTGCTCCATGTGGGACCCATGGGCTGCAGGGGGACATCCTGCTCCACCGGGGGCCTTTCCACAGGCCACAGGGGAACTTGTGCTGCATGCCTGGAACACCTCCTGCCCTCCTGCTGCACTCACCTTGGGGGCTGCAGGGCTGCTTCTCTCTCAGTTCTCACCCCTCCTTCCCAGCTGCTGTAGCACAGCAGGATTTTATTATTATTATTATTATTATTATTATTTTTTTTTTTTTTTTTCCCTGTTCTTAACTCTGCTCTCGCAGAGGCCCAACCAGCGTCTCTCATGGCTCTGCTCTGCCCAGCAGCGGCTCCCTTTTGGCGCTGTCTGGAGCTGGCTCTGATCTGACATGGGGCAGCTTCTGGGCTCTGCTCACAGAGGCCACCCTTGCAGCCCCCCTGCTACCAAGCCGCATAAACCTAATACAGACAACTAGTGTAGAAAGAGGATTTATAAGAAAATAAAATGACAGCATTGTTTTAGACTTTAAATCACTTAGTGCCAATGTCATAGATTAATTAAAATTGAAAGTGATCTGTGGAGACTATTTGGCCCAGTCTCCATGTCAAAGCACGACCAACTTAAGTCAGGGTTCTTGAGGTCTTCTCCAGTGAGATTTTTTTCAAGTATCAAAGATGGAGATTGTACTACCTTGTCAAGCTATCTGCTGTTTTTGTTTGTTTGTTTCTTTCTTTCTTTTTTGTTGTTTTGTTTGTTTGTTTAAATTATTATTATTATTAACTTAATTATGAATGTTTTTCCTAATATGTAATCAGAATTTCCCATGCTACAACTTCTCCTTTGTTATTTGCTGTTTTGCTGTATGGTTACATCTCCTCTATGCTCTTCCACTGTTACAGCCAACAGTAAGGTCTCCCTTTATCTTTCTGTTCTCCAGATGAAGCAAATGCAGTTCTCTTATTCCCTCCTCACACATCATGTGGGCCAGCCCCCTTGTCATTTTCGACACCCTTTGTTGGCCTAAGTACAAGCAATACTGGGGGGAAAGGGATTCTCCAGATCAGGTCCTACACAAACTGAATAGAGGGGAAGGTTCAGTTCCTCCGGCCTTCTGGCTGTACTCTTGCTAAGAAAGCTTGGTATACTATTGGCTTTCTTCAACACAAGGGCTTGCTGCTGACACATTCAACTTGTTGTCTGCCAGGGTTTCCTGGTCTTTTTCTGCAAAGGTGCTCTCTACATGACCAGTCATTTACCTGTTTTATTGCTTTGGACTATTCCATCTCAGCTGCAAGACTTTGCATTTACTTTTGGTGAACATCCTGAAGTTCATTTAAGTCCACATCTCCAGCCCTTCAAGCACCCTCTGAAAGGCAGCCTTGACCTCCAGCTTATAGAATGTTCCAGCCCAATTTGGTTTAATCCAAAACATTGATGAGGTGCACTCTTTCCCACTGCCCAGGTCATTAACACTTCAAGCAGCAGTGGCTTCTGTATTGATCCCCGAGGAACATCACTAACAATCAGCAGTTTGTTGGACATTATACTGGTGATCATAACTCTTTGACCTTGTAACCATTATTATGGTTTGCTTATTCTTCTGAAGAGTCTGGCACTGGCCAGTTCTACAGTAGTCCCAGAACACAACATTTATCCAGCAAGATCTTCTAATAGATTTTTCTCTTTGTGTCATATGATATAGTGGACTATACAATGGACTTTAATCTCTGGAATTGTATGTTTTCAAATCCATAGGTCACATGTTGAATGATTGAAAAAAAATCTGTCTGTTATAAAAGTTCATGTTATTCTTCAGGAAAAAAAAAATAATAATCAGGAAATCAATAGGATATGTAAATATTTCATCCTTTTCTTAACTATATTTTGATTAAAAATATTTAGCTATATGAAGAGTAAAAAGCAGCCAGGTCTCATTGATTTTCTCAAGCCGTAAAGAGTGTTTGGATGTGGCTTCTTCTTTCATAGTTATGTGAAATTTGTTTTGTCTTATTTATTTATTTATTTATTTATTTATTTTGTCAGAATACTGCAACCAGTCTC
The DNA here is from genome assembly GCA_011076525.1 of Nettapus auritus. Classification (NCBI taxonomy): domain Eukaryota; kingdom Metazoa; phylum Chordata; class Aves; order Anseriformes; family Anatidae; genus Nettapus; species Nettapus auritus. Next base: position 200,603,732 of record CM021765.1, read on the forward strand.
TGTCACAAGTGAATTAATGTGATTAGCAGCTCTGCTTCTGCCTGATATGTGTGCAGCTAGCTTTTGAGAAATCAAAGGTCAGGGTACAAGCAATGACAAAAAAATCTGGAAACTGTTAACTTGTGGAAATTTGTACACAGTATAGTATATTGCATTGTTTCATTCCAAGTTATGATTAATTCTTAAAATAATAATTAAAAAAAAAAAATCACAGAATCATAGACCCATAGATCAAAGTCCCATGGAAGAGACTTTAAAAGTCATTCAGTTCCAACCCTCCTGCCATGGGCAAGGATACCTTCCACTAGACCAGGTTGCTTTAAAAAATAAAAAAGAAAAGAAAAGAAAAAAGAAAAAAGAAAAAAGAAAAAAGGCGAAGGGTGATATTTTAATGTGCTACAATAAAAACACTATCATTCTTAAGAAATAGTCATGACATCTGTTGTAAGATCTAAGAAATTGGAAGAGTGGCTGGTCATTTTGTCATTCCCTTTAGCAGTATAAGAGCAGGAAGTAGGATGCGTGCTCCACTATTCTACTGTTGTGATGTAGTGGGTACTTCTCCCTGTAGTATCCGTTATAGATTCATGTGGTGGTTGTGTTTTTTTTTTCTTCCAAGTAAGCAGATTGCTATTATTTGAAGTGAGTTCAAATTTGTTCAGCATTTTTGGCATGAATTATTTTCTTGCCTTAAAAGTTTCACTTCAGTTTCATTTAGAAATATTTGTTGTTGGTGTTGTTTATTAGCATGCCTAGGATAGTGGGAGTAGAGAGAGTATAAGAAATCTTAGCTGGAGTGTCAAATAAGGGAGATTCTACAATGAGAACAGCTTTTCCTAGATACAGGACAGATGGTATCTTTGAGACTTAGAAGCTGAGAGAAAGTAGCTGGACCTGTGTCAAGAGAAATAGTTAAAAAAATAAAAATAAAAAAGTATTAGCAAAAAGAATGCAAGAGATACTGTCAAGTCAAATCAGCACAAGTAACTATTTGTGTTGCCATTTTTATATCTTATTCAGATAATGACCTAACAAACATATTTAAAACAAAGTGTGAGGAACAAAGTGATTGCGTTGAATATTTGGATATGCAAATATACTCCACTTATGTTGCAGGATGCTTTCAACCCATAATCAACATCATAATGCAACTTCTGAAATTTCCATCAAGTTCAAAGGTGAAATTGAAGCTGTTATTAGTCAGACCTGTGGTCTAAGAGCAACATGTATATCAGAATGTCAAGATAGCATGATGCACTGACAAGTTACTTTCTGTCTGTGGACCTAGAAACCTCATACCCTGGTGTGATCACACCAGTCCAGAACCTGAGCAGTGCCACCTTCCTTCTGGAATGAAGGCAGGGGTTGGTGTAATTCCACCTTCATATTTCAGAGCCATCCTCAGATATATTGAAAGATAATAAAGTGCTAAAAGGAAAACACCTTCATGATAATAGATGTTTCCCTTTATTTTATTTTATTTTATTTTATTTTATTTTATTTTATTTTATTTTATTTTATTTTATTTTATTTTATTATTTTATTTTATCCAGAACTGACATTGTCGCACCCAACCACAGAAGTTAGTCAGGACTACTCAGAATTAACTTTCTTGTGCAGATGTGGGTCGTTAACTATAGAGAAGAGGTTTATATCCTTCAGCAAAATTTAACAGCAGTCAATGACAGTTGGCTGTCATTGTGCTTTGACATCATAAAAGAGAGAGATATATTGATCTCCTTCTGTCTTACAGAAAATGGCAGAAAATACTACTATAGATATACATAAAAGAATTTTATGATCCAAGCCAGGTTGATCCAAATAAGCTGCATTGTACAAATCAGGTGCATAGTAAACACTTTTAGTAGCAGGCTTTGCAAGAAAGACATAGCTTTAGCTGAACACCGGTTAAAACTGGAATAGGTTGTTGCTGCCACAAATTGATCTCAAAACTAGTGACATCTACTTTTCTCTCCTGAAGCTTGTTCTTGCTGGAGGAGACATTTCAGAATAACAACGTTTACAACAATTCATAGATTGAGAGCAGAGAGAGTCTTATTGAAGCTAACTGTAGCTCTTAGCTAGTTGTTTAACACTGAGGTTCTGCCTAAATTCATAACAGAAAAATAATAGCAAAGTTTTATGTGTATGACTTGCTTTGTATAGCAAGAGGGGATAAAAAATTTCAGTGTTAAGGATCTGGCTTCTTTTTTCTATATGTATGTGTCAAATGCACTGCACTTAATGGAGATGATTCCTGTCTATAAAACAAGAAGGGGAAATTATTAGCAGAAGATTGGATACTACTCCCTGGAAGGGAGCCACTGAAGGGATTTTCTGAGGAGGACTTTCAAAACTTCTTTGAGGGAGCCAACTGCTTCCTTTCCTAAAAGACAAGAACTGGTTCATTTGGGAGGTTTGGGGAAAACAGTTCTTTAAGCTCAGAAGGCAGAAAGAGAGAAATAATTTTGCAGGTGAAGAATGTAAAATCATGCCCTCTTTTCAAAAATTTACTGAGTCTGGGTAGACTGACAACATATGTGAGAAAGCATTTCAGTGCATGCTTGTGTTTTCACTCAGTGTTAACCCATGTTTCAAGAAAGAATTACTGTTTCATGAATATTGGACTTACGATGCACTAGAGGGGTTAAGAAAGTCCTTATACCAAAATATAGTACTGGTATATATTACCAGTATATTTGCTACCTAATAGCTCCAATAAGCAGTCAATGTATTTTAAGTAGATATAAGTAAAAATTCCAAATTTATTTATTTCATAAAGAAGTTTAGGTGGTGATTTTATCACAATCTACCAACACTTAAGTAAGGAAAACACTTCCTGTTGGTGATGGCTTTTTAATTTATGAGGATGTCATAATGAGTTTCAGTAAGAAGAAGCTGACAGTAGATAAACCCAGAGTAGAAGCAAAGTACATATACTCAGATAAGCTGATTATGCATTGGAAAAGTTTTCCTAGGTATATAATGGATTCCTCGCCACCTGAAATGTAAAACCCAAACTGGATCTTTCAAATAAGAGAAAAGAGCTAGTGGTAATTCAAACAGAAGCCATAAGTTTGATACAGTAATTAGTGAGTTAAGTTATTTGGCATGTGCTTGCCCAGCAGCAAGATAGGCATTTTAATTGTCTGTTCTGGCTTTAAATCTATGAAGTCTAGGCAAATATTGAATATACTCCTTGACATTATTCAGAATCTCTTCAGACTTTTGCTCATATTGAGACTTCAGTGAGAGTTTTGTGTAAGACCTACAGTGTAAAACAAAGTGTGCTAGACAAAAGGGGTGACACATTTCTACTCTTCTGAGCTTGCTTTCTAACACGGATTTCAAGACTGTTAACTAGAACACGAGAATTAAGTTTGTTCTTGTAATGACTCTCCTGAGTGTAAGGTAGATATATGAGTCTTCACAATACAGAGGATGAATGAAGGAAAGCATCAACATGCATTTCCCACTGCCACTTGATTTATTGCTGAATTTAGCTCTGGACAGTTGCTATATCTTAGACTGTAATCCCTGCCATGTTTTCCTTTTTACCAATTGAGGAAAAAATTGTTGTGAACAGAAACTGTACAATTGACATAGGAAGTAATGACTGAGATTTTTATTATAAGACAGAATCACTAATTCTGTATTTTTCTTATTCCTTTCTTCTAATTTATCCAATCTAAAAATAAAAATAAGTAAAAATGAAAAGACTCAGGAGGTTAGTTTTGGAAATGCTGGATGAGTACACAGCCTCAAACTGAAGACTGGATCAATGGAATTAGAAATCAGAAGCTTTCCTTGCTTTTTATTTATTTATTTATTTATTACAGTGTCTGTGTGGATGAAAGAGTAAAAGAGATGGTAGGTCTTTTCTTCGTACAAGAATATCCATCAGCATCCATCCTACTCATTCTGTTTAAGAATACAGCACAACATTTTTTAGTTTAGTTCAATCGATACACAAACATTCTGCCCACCTAATTTACTGGCTCCCAATTTCACTCAGAAAGGATAGTGTGTGATACTCTCCCACAGAGTACAAGAGCACATAGAAGCAAGCAATATTCTTTAGGTTTATTTTGTAGATACAGAAACTGATGCATCAAACTCAAATTTTAGAGGTGCTCTATAAAAATGTTCAAGGATTTAGCCTTTCTGAACAAACCAATGCTAATTAGTGTTATTGCTTCTACTTCACAAGTCACACACATTTTAATAAAACTCAGATCTGAACGGAGTTGTGTAGATATTAATAGAATTTGTATATTTTGACTTCATTGCGAATTAGGTATACATCTAAAGAACATCTGATGCAATGTTAGAGAAAAATGAATAATAGTAATATTTTCCAGCTACACAAGTTAGTTAAATCAGAGCAGACAAGAGTGTTCTGTGTCCTTTGGTTACCATTTCACACAGATGTCCTCATCTTTTCAGTTTGTATTAAGAATAACGAAAATCTGAGCTGGAGGAGAACCTAGGCCCACAGTGCCCCTTCTCCATCTGTGGCTGCAAGCAAATTGCAGGAGAAAAGCATGAGCTAAATATTTAATGTTTCACCTAATCCTCTCCCAGCCTCTAATCATCTTCAGCTGAGAGGATTTCTTGACTGTTTAATTTAGTTACTATCTAGTAAATCACAAAAGATGCCTTTTCCAAATGTTTCTTCAAAGATCTTTTTTTTTTTTTTTTTTTCTAATTACCTGAGGGTATGTACTGAAGATAAAATCTTTTTTGTCTTATGGATGCAAAATAGCCTTTCTTAAAAATAATCATAAGCAATACTGTTGGAGAATTACAATATGCATAAAGGGTAGCAAAGAGACATAATTCAAGAACTTACATGTTCCAAGGGTTTGAACCACCAAGGTCATGAAAACAGGCAGAGGGAAAATTTTCCCACTTGGAGTTATGTATACGTAGGTAGTCAATGAGAAATAAACATTAGGAGCCTTGACTTATATCTTCTGCATAGCACTGGCTAATTTTTCTCATCTTTTTTGTGAGGTCTCAAAAAAAAAAACTGTTGATCAAGTCCCTTAAGTATCTATTCATCAGAACCATTAGTAAATGCAACAAGAACAATTAATTTCATTTACCATTCAGTACCATTAGTAAGCATTCAGTTGCATTGAACTTAACTTCCTTGCTTTTCTTAAATGTGAGAAAGTTTAACATCAGTGATATAACACTGTATGCACGGCTTGGCAGCCAATACTGGTGATTGTAGTCCATGTTGACATATTGTCATGTACACCATGCCCACCCTGGAAGGGTTTGGACTTAGCAGAAGTAGGATTTCCACATCTGATTTTTAAGATGTACTATCCGAGCTAGTTATCCAGACTGTAGTTATAAGCAATGAGGAGAAACAAGGGGTTTTGGAGTGAGAAACATGTCATCTTAAAGAATAAGTCTAAAGGAGACAGATGTCTCATACTGTAACAGTGCTGTTCACTCTTGTTGACTGGAAAGGGAGCCTAGGGTGACTAGCTCAGATGCAGATGTCTAAGTTAGGTGTGATGAATCTCTCTCAAGGGTCTCTGCTGTCCCTCCTTGTTAACAGTAGAAATAAGCCTTCTTCAGGTTGAAAAATTTTGGACACTACTAGCTTTGTAGGAAGTTTGACATCATTATGGCTTTAAACCATTCTAAACCCTTTGCATTTCAAACATTCACAAGCAGTGGTAAAAGAATATTTGAGATGGAAAACCTATTGTTATAGACTTTTGCATTGTACCCTATTCAGGAATCCTGAATTCTTTATCACGATTTGGATATAATCTCATTTTGTTACAACACTCATTTATTCTTTTCTCACTTTCAGTACTTGGGATGCTATAAAATACAAAGATGTTCAAAGACTGATATCAGGTTGTCTAGATTTTATCAAATCACAAAAGGCTGTAAAGTTTCCACTGTGTTTAAAGTTATCTTTCTCATTCTACTAATATTTCCAAATACTTACAATCTTTATTTAACCATAGTTTAGTAGCCATACACTATTTATGGGAAAATAATACAGAAAATAACAACAACAAAACTGAAGAAATATTGGACTTTGGATTTCATTTTGTGAATATGTAGCACATATGATGAGAATCCTGCTCTCCTTCTCTTTATAGCATTAGTAACAGGTTTTTAGCTATTGTAAACCAGGGACTATATGCTAGTAAATACATTTCATCAATGGATTGGCAAATTATTAACTGAATTATTACAATGACCAGATACATCACCACATGCAGTTTGTCAGCCCATAAGATAAATACAGCATTCAGAGACGTTCTGAGTAGCTAGCAAAGAGCTCAAGACTTTCTGTTCAAAGCACAGATGAATCCTGGAAATGAGTGCATGTTTCTTCACATTACTAGCTAATAGGCTTTGAGTTGTCTTAGCAGACGTTCAAGGGCACTTTACCATGCTACATAAAACTCCAAGTAGAAAACTTTTTGAAAGAGAGAAATAGCAGCAGTACAGAGAAGGGATTTCACAGAGGTTTGTGTTCTTTGCTCTTCCAAGGTTTACCTTCATTTTGAATTTCCATGTGAACCTGTGAATACAAATAAATGCTTGCTATGTAGAGTGGTCCAGTTACCCTTTTTTAAGCACTCATCTTCCAATAAAAGTTAGCTCAAGAAACATCATCCCTAACCTGTCCTTTAATCAGATATAGGAATCTATAAACGTGGGCCACTAAGACCATCAGGTGGACCATGTTTTAACATTTCCGTGCAGTGATGGTGAAAAGAATGATGCAGTGATGATTCAGATACCAAGCACTGCTTAATGCAGCAACCCTGCTGTTAAAGCAATATTTTGCAGTACTGTAATAACTTGAAAGGAATGGATTCTACTGTGAAAGAGCACTGAGAATGACAGCAAGAGACCAATTCTATGTGGTCTGTATGTTTGAGGTAGTTGTTTGTTTGCACAAGAATTTTTTGAGGATGTCAATTAGTCATAAAATGGTACTCTTTGGGGGACATTCAGAAAGGCTAACAAAAGTTACTCTACTAATCTAAATCACTCTCTGGAGTATCCCTTCCTGAACTGACTGTAATGGAAGCCTAGGGAAATTAGTTATCCAAAGCTTAAGTTAGTCTTTGTGAATACCGCTCTGTAGGATATATCAAAGTAATATGTGTAAATACCTATTGTTAGCATCTTTAAACAGTGGCTGCTCCTTCATATTATGCTTAATGTTATACACACACAAAGTAGATGTGAACATAAAATAATTTTGAAGTACATACAGTTCTAATACTTCCTTTGCTGTCTAAAAAAAATCTGAAGACCAAGCAAAGTGCAGGTGACCTGGGTCCCTAGAGTAACTTGAATGATAAAAGATAGCTTTATGGAAGAAGGGAATTCAAGGCCAGATTTTCATTTCATTCCTGCTTTAAAGCTATATACTGTATCAGGCTCTGCTCTGGGTCTTTTTTTTTTTTTTTTTTTTTTCCATCTTCCATGCATGTGATTTAAAAATGAAATGGATAGGAGAAATTAGGTGAGGAAAAAAAAAGTGAGAAGGTGCAGGAGAATGATCTATATATACGCATGTTGATTTGCCAGGTAATTATTTCAACAGCCTTTCAGTTTCATTAGGGATTCTGGTACAAGTCAGAATGTCACTTATTTTTATTTAAAGGTTACAGGAAGGAAAATGAGAACTGACATCTTCTGCAAGCAGGTCTGATTTATCAAGTATCAGCTGCATATCCACTGTTGCTCAAAGCTACATTATCTCAGCTTTTCTAATAGAAGAGATCTTTTAAGCTTATTGAGGGGCAGTGGCCACAGATTTTGCCTTGCTCAATTCTGTTTATAATATTTTTTTATGATTTATAATTGCATTTCTCTAATTAGTCACTGTGAATATTTAAAATGTTAAGTATTGAAAATCCTAGATCAATTTGATGCCTGAGGTTGTTAACTCCATCCTAGATAAGAACTATGGCAGTCTGATCAACATAATCTTTTTTTGAAATGCAGTGTATTCCAACTCTTTTTTTCCAGCAAGTTCTTTTTTTTTTTTTTTTTTTTTTTTTTTTTTAATCTTAGTTAGGAATGGTAAATAAAGTCAATCTTTCATCATGAAAAGCAGGCAATCCATGCTGGACAGATTCTTAAAATATGCAAAAAATGGTGCCTTTATAGAAGTCTTCCTTATTAGCCCATAGTAGGGAAGTAAAAAGGTAAACTTAAGTCAAATTTTCCAAGTATGGTTCAGTTTCATGTTTCAGGTTTAGATACCTATATATCAAATGTATGTGCCTACTTCTGAGTGTCTACTTGTAATCTGTGTGTCTGGGCTTTTGGGCATTTGGATCTCATCCCTACTCAATACAGCTGTGATTCTAAACAATTAGTTAGTTATCTCAAAAACAGACATTTAAGATATCATTCAGAGACCTCAGCATGGAAGAGATCTGCCATTCCAGAAGAACTGCAGGTACATCCAGGACATTCACATGATGTTGGTAGATAGGCAGGATCTCTGCAAATTTATTATGATGCATAGTTATCCACCCATCTCCCCCCCTTACTCTATCTTTTGTTCTCATTTACATGGAAAAACAACACCTCTTTAGTACAATGCATTAAGTCCCGCAAAATCAGTGCAAGATAATCGATAAACATGTTCCTTAAGCAAATCTAAAGGTTTTGTAAAATTATGTTGTGATGAAAACCGTGCCAAAAGTTATATCTATATAATAAATAATACACATACATATATGTATTGTTTGTTTAGCTATGACTCAAAACTCACTTTCTTTCACCCATTCTTGGACTCCAGTATGCTACATTAGTTTGTACTTTAAGCTGTTTGTACAAATCTCCACTTCATCTGATGGTCAAAGGTACTATTTTAGGAAGGTGGGGTTTTTTTTGTGCTTTTCTGAATGATTGTCATAGATAATGGAAAATGGCAGCTGGTTTTGTTCACAGTGAGATGTATCTGTAAGTAATTATTAAGAAAGACGAGAATTTGGTATGGCTGATTGTCTCTTCTTTTAAACCTATAAATAAAAACTGAGAGCAATTAGGGCTAAAGGGCAATCTGGATGTAATTTGTGTGCAATGCCTAACACAGCAGGACTCTAATTCAAATGGTGTTATATGCAGTGATATGATATTTCCACAGTCTGTAATTCCCAGATTTGAGTAAGCCTGAAAAAGCTCAAATGCTATAAAAAGTTATTTCTAACCAAAGAGGATATCTGGGAATGAAAGAAATGCATCTATTCTTTTGAGAAATGTAGTACAGGTTTCCACATGCAAAGCTTTCCCAAAGCTCTGGAAAACATGTTTTTGACATGTATTTATCTGAACTGATATCCCAGCTACTTCAAGACTGGTCCAACTATTAAATAAAGTCACCAATGAAAGACATAAAGGACAAAAACAGTGTATTCAGAAGTTGATTCTCTTGAATAAAGCTGTTAGACTAGTGAGAAAAGTACACTATAAAGAGGTAGAAAGCCTTCAAAATACAGTGGAAATACTAACAAGGATTACTTATCACAAATGAAGGACATTAAAGATGACATGTCAAAGTACAATAGCTGCTAGTTGTGCATGGCCTGGGCTATCCAGTTATGCATTTCAGGTAAATAAAACAAATGGTGTCTTGTAATGCTCATGACATCTTAAATGATTAATTCTGCACTGAAAATTGCCTGACTTTCTAAATATGAAATACAGCTGTTTAAATTAGATTCAACATATAGTATTTACACTTTTTGGTACAACGAGAAAAAAATCCAGCTGAAATTTTAAAATAAATAAATAAATAAATTAGACTGCAATTTGTCTTCAATTTAAAAGGTATAATAAATAAATAATAATTATTATTATTATTAAAAATAAAAGAATAATAAAAAAGACACCTGTTCTGGGCATACTTGCATTTCTGCAGGTATGTTCTGCAATGGCAGAGACCAGTCTCTTATTTCACTTAATATTCAGATAACTTGCTATTCTTCATAGCCTGCTTAACATTTAGATCATTTAAACTCTTCCTTTCTCACCAGAAAGATTAAAGGCTTTCAATTAAGTCATTTTGGGTTGCTGAAATTTGTGTTTGTTTTGATTAATTTCAGGAAACACAGAGACAGGTCAGTTAGCTTAGTTGCCTCAGCAAAGCTTCAGATATTCTAATGTACAGGATGAGGTAGATCCTTAACATCGTATTTCATTCCATAATGCCTGTCACAGACTGCCTGATGAAAGCATTTCTTAAAATGGCCTATATTATTATTTTGGGTTTGTGCCTGATGCAGACCTCACCCTACTGTCTCAGGAGGGCTGTCTTCATTCACTTGCAATACCTTGTCCTGTCTTCTTTTTATCCCCTTTTTTTCTCCTCCACCTAAAGCTGACTGCTGTTTTTCCTTGCCTTGTGAAGTCTTTTCTGGCTTGAACACAGATGAAAATTCAGCCTGCACCACTGAAGGGTGTTGTCTCCACCACTCATAGCTATAACTCTTTTTCCTCCACTATTTTTTTTTTCTTCCTCATTCTCACGTGTGTACTATGCTGCATCAAGGTCTTACAGCTTAAATGAGGAAGACCTGTTTTATGCAAGAATTTTGAAGCTTTTTGCACATTTTCACTGGACTTTTGAATGTCTGTTGTGTTTTGGACCTCATGTATCCCTGGCCAGATTTCTGCTTTCTACTTCTTTGTGAACGGAGTACTACAACAGCTGCAATGGCTCTTCAATTTTGTTCCGGAAAGGGATGGAGGAAAAAAAAAAATATATATATATATATATATATATATATACTTCTCTTCCTAACTATTGACTGGCTGGTACTGCTGTTAGATCTGCCAATGGTGATGATCTGAGGCAGGGCTGGTATACTATCTCTTCTAATTTATTTTGGCCATCTGCTTTTCCTACTTCTAATTGGTGCGTGTTAGGCAGGAGAGTATTCTTAAAGAGTGTTTAGGCTGAGGATGTTCCTGGATTCACTAAAAGCAGATTGAAATGGAATATTTCTGTTTTGATGGGCAGACCAGGCTGTAGCTCAGCAACCATCTCATATTTGGCAAGATTAGTCCTTTTGCATAAAGTGGTTACATGTGCTGTGGTTGTTATTGGTATGAAGGCTGCATTAGTAAAAGTGAAGGAATATCTGAACACATTTTTTTAGCAGGTTCTGCACTCTTGGAAAATATTTATGTTGTACCTTGAATATAGTGCAGTTTGTTTGTAAATGTTGAGCTTTATGTGTCCTACTAACGTGTAAGATATGAAAAGTGTGTCTAAACAGGGGTCTTGAACAGGTGATTGTGTACTTGGTTTCCTTGGTCTGAAACAGGAGTCTTAAATGGTTTCACCATTTATTTCTCCTGTCATCTCAAAGCAGCCCTTGAGAAAGGTGTTTGAAGTCTGATTTACAGTGTTTTCCTGATCCTAAAGCCATGTGTTTGTTCAGTGAGAGGTATTTGCATTACAGCCTGAACTCTCAGCAAAGGGCAAAACTTCACAACCATGCAGAAGTCGGCCTCCCAAACCACTGCCACACAGCAGATTGCAGCAACGGAGGACAACTAAGAATAGTTGAAATAAAAATGGACAATTTAGTTCTTATTAGTTTGGTTTTATTTCTTGCACACTTTCTGGATAGGATTCAGGTTGTCTAGGTTAAGTACCTGACAGTCCAGTCTGATACATTTAGACTAATGATACATTTAGACTAAGGTTTAAGGAGATTAATCCGAGCAAGACAAATTCTTTTTTTTTTTTTTTTTTTTTTTTTTTTAATTTCAAATCACTGAGTTTTCTTCTGAGATTACCACTGGATTTTTAAGCAACACCAGAAAAATCTCTGCATTCAAGTAGATGGACACAGTGAAGTTTTTATGCATTTTACATCATGAACATGTTATGGTATAGATTGCGAACCTTTTTTGACAAAGCAAAACACACCCACCTGCCAGTAATTTGCTATGTTATTTTCACATGGCATTTTCTCTTACATCTTTCATAGTTAAAATGTTTTATAATAGATACACTCTTCTAATAGACATGATATGAAAATTTTGTAATATATTATTAAGACTATATTTCTTATTTACAATATTCATCAAAGAATTATGGTTTGCTTTGTCTTTATCATTTTATAGGACCCTGGTAATAGTATATGGATTGTGTTGGAAGTAAAGGATCGTACAAATATTGGATGAAGTATCTCCCTAGCAAACAGTCGTGTTGGTAAGCAAATTGTATATTTCTTCTCTTTCGCAATATATAATGTTGAGTTATGCAAAGGCAAGGTTATATCATGTTCAAGTAGATGCCTACTAAATACAAAAAATATTTAAAACGTCTACATTTGCCTCTCCCTTTCTGAAATAACTTCAGAACCACCAGATTAACTTTCCACTCTCTAGAGAAAAGTTTTCAGTTTGTGTTTTGTGTCACTGTTTATTACAAACTTTTGTAGGCAGTGTTATACACAGATGCTCCCTCTTAAGAAAAGTGAGAAGTTCAATTAGATAGAAACATTGAGAGCTTTTTTTTTTTCTTTTTTTTTTTTTTTTCCAGTGTTCTGGTTGTACACATTGTAAACATTGTGAGTTTGATTCATTATTGATACTAAAGAATGTTTGTGGTGCTATAAACATCCGTTCAGTTTTTATTCATAGCTGATTAATGTCTGTCAGATATTAAGGTATTAGAAAGTATCAAGAAAACCACACGACATGTAGAGGAATAGTTATAAGGTCAGAAGCCAGGAACACCTGCGCTCTAGTCCTAAAAGTAAATCTGGTTTATTGCATGACCTTGAGTGAGTCATTTCTGAAGAGGGGAAACTGCATTTCTGTGAGGGGATGCAGTAATGTATGAACTGAATTGCTCTTCTTTATATAATTGGAGAGCTCATTAGGTAGCTGTAAAGAATGACTAAAACCCATTAAGCTTGATAAGACATTTCTTCAAAAAAAATCAACAAAAATGAAATAATTTAAAATATGACTTTTTTTTTTTAATACAGTTACTTTAACTCTTTCATTTCCCATATTGTCTTCACTGTGGACTGCTATTTCATTCAATTTTGTGTAAAACCTGTTCTTCAGATATTGTTATGGGTTTTGTACCTGGCAATGAGAGAAAGCTTTATGAATTTAAAGTGAAGAAACCCAGCTCAGTAGATTTGACTTGCCAGATTGCTGTATACGGTGATACATGATCTAAAAACTGATGAGGAGTAAAGGATATTTTCCTAGATAGTAGCTACAGCAATTGAAATGCCTGTCACTTAGACTTGTCATTAACTAAATACAAATGGGTCTTCTTTGTTATGTCTTTTATGGGGAAGAGAGGAGGAGACTCCTGAGAAATGTATTGGCTCTATAATTTTATGTACTGCATGAATCTGTACTGGGAGGAAGGGATAAAAATCTTTACTTGGTGGAAGGGGGGTTATTTCCATATTCACTATTAAAAACTCAGCTGGACAAATTGCATAGGAAACTCAACCAGTAAGACCTCTTTGAGTTGTGATCGGAGTAGATGTCAACAGGTGCCTTCTAATTTAACTTATTCTATGGGTTTGTGAGTCTATGTAGTTAGGAGATATAAATATGATAATCAGTAAACTGTTATATGATTTATATACAGCACATTCTTTACTTATCAAGAGAAATCATGCAATTTAATAACCAATGGAGGAGACCAACTGAATTCTATAGACGCTGAAGGAAGATGGGGAGCCAGAAGAAAAGGAAGAATTATTTCTTTAGTAAGGTTAGGATCCAGCTGTGTGAGATAATTAGGTATCTAATGCCATAGGTGTGCATATAATTTGTCCTGTGGTTTTCAGATTTTCTTTTAAATTCTTTTGTTTCAGAGTATGACTTTCTCTTAGAAGTCTGTGTGATCAGTGACTGCTTTGATCACTGGAGAGCACAGATTTTTACATGCTGGGCACAACTTAAGCTCACTTGGGGAATCATGACTGATTTTACTGAGAACTCCATGTCCAGTCTCCCTGGTATGGGACTATATGAAACCACAAAATGAATATGAGTGAAGAATGCTATGTTGCTGTAACAAAGGAAAAATGCCATTTTATAGTGTAAATAAGAGCACCACCTACAAACTGTGAAATAACCCTTCTGATCTATTTGATATTGATACAGCTTCAGGGAGGGTCCACCTTAAAGCATTTAAGAAAGCTATGAACTTGCTGGACATAGACCTCAGAGGAGAAACAAGGGCAAGCCATGAAAGCTGAGTGAGACAAAAGAAATGTGAAAGTGCTTGAGGTGGTTTATGGTGAAGGGAGTTTGATGAGCTTGATGTACATGATAGGCTGCTGCAAAAAGAAGCAGAGAGTTTCTTCTCTGTACTGTGTTCATAATGGAGAAAGCAAGAGGCAGGGATTTAAACTGAAGCTGATTTAAGTCAGGTAGCAGCAGATAGCTTGAACGAGGTTCAGAAAACTAAAAGATGGAATAAACTGCTTCGATTTGTTGTGGAGATGGTTCATGGGGAGCTTTCAGAAAAAGCTGAAGAAACTTTTTTTCAAATGGAAATGTCTTCATTGGGGTAAAGGTTTGGGTTTAGACATATCCTGGGGTTTCTCCCAATCCTGCTTTGTTCTAATTGTCTGCTCCAATATCTGGAGTGTCAATTATCACATGCAAAGTTACAGTTGTTAAAGGAAATAGTTGTGCAGAAATGTGTGTGTGGCGGTTGGAGGTGGGGGGAGCTGTTGGTAGTCGCACCTCTTTAATGTACATTACAATGGGTAATCAATGTAAGTTGGGCCAGGTGAAATCTGTATTGTCTAAATTATGACTAAACTGTATCAACTTGTTTTCAGTGAAAGCAGGATCCCTGATAAGGTTCTTTCATTTGCAATCATAAAGATTTCTCAAAATGAACTCTCAATGTGCTGAAAATACAAAGACAATCTGGTTACCCTCTTCACTTTAAAATGGAGCTGCTTAGGGACCCTGTCTGAAGACAATAGCCCTACATATATATGCAATCAGGCTTGACATATTTACTGATTTAGGATGTAGATTGATGCTTTAGTAGCAAACCACTGCTCTTTGGGGGATCTGATGATTTCTGAACATCCCACAGAAAAGCTGCACTAAACATGCAGAGCAACCGTACTATGCATGTTGGCATAAAATGGTTTGGGATATACAGGAAATTAGCATTGTGGCTGGAAAAAATAAAAATAAAAAATAATTAAAAAAAAAAAATGATTAACTCAGTAGATCAATTACAAGAAGTAACAGTTCTGTTTCCAAACACTAGGAATCCCAATCTCTTTAGCAGTTAATCACGTTGTTTATATGCTTTTCTGTTAGGTGTATGAAATGACAGATGACATGTTTCTCTGTATATCTCAATTGTATAGAAATATAAGTAGTTATAATAGTCCTTTTCTGTGCTACTAGCAAAATCTGAAATCTCTGAAAACGGCTCTTTAGAACTGAGCTCTAGCTTTCCATTTTTGTGTTCTTTAGCTGTACTTCACCAGCTTGAATGGTGCCAATTAGAGCGTCTGCTGTACAGTCACCTTTTAATTTTCTGCTCCTCATGCTTTACATATTCACATATTTGGGTGCTGACTGTTCTGCTGTATTGCTTGAATAATAAATAATAATAATTTAAAAAATAATTTTAAGATTTATTTTTTTTCCTGAGAGATTTTTGGCCTTAATACCCTTGATGCTCATCCAGCACAGGTGCTCTGCTATGTAATTACTGGAAGCAGCTTGAAATAAAACTCTGAAATAGGACCAGTAACCTTGAAAATATTACCATTGCATTAGGTAACAGCAGTTACAAAATTGCAGTAAAACTGCTTATGTATCATGTTATGGTATTTCACTGTCTGTTGACTGAAACTGTGGCAGAAGCAGTACTGACAGCAAAAAATAAAAATTCAAATATCCTTTCACAAAACATTTTCTTTGCAAATGTTGAGTTGCAAATGGTTGGAGAGTGGAGTAGAAAGCAGAGATTCAGTCTGCAGAAATCACAGTCAGCCACACCTGAAAGCCTTTCAAGATTGAATCCATTGATCAAAAATATTTTCAGCATTGCTCCCATTTCCTCACAGGTTAAACAATAATAAATATTGAACAGTGTGACTCCAACTGCAGCTGGAGTATTTTCAATAAATAAAGAATTAAATATAACCCAGGACAGAGGCAGAGAGCTCTCACCTATACTTGAGTACTACAAGCTGGTTCCTATTTTACAGCAGACCCCAGGTCTAGGGAAAGTGATTAATCCTGTTTTTGCTGGTGTGAAAGTTATGGTTCTCCCCAGAAATGTTTAAAAATGAAGTTTCACTTCCAAAAAAAGTTACATTTATCATTGTTGCTCTATTCCTGACATGGCTGTATGGAACTTTGCTACCTAGTGAGAAACAGTCTCTATTTCCACCCCAGAACCACCTGTAATGTTATATTTTATACATGGAAATTTGCTTTGAGTCTGACTTTTCACAGTTACCTTGCAGTACTTTTGCATTTATTTAGATAAAGCTGGGCAGCTCGTTCTGGCTTTGGTATTGCACATCCTGATATTGCTAACCAGTAAGGTGTTCTGTTTGCTGTGTATCTGCACGAAGTGCAAGGTGATAAAGCTGTGCTTGTTCAATTGGGGATAGCGGGAAAGAGAGGAGATACCAATCAATGATGCATGTCCCTGTGGAATATTTCAGTGCAAACATGAATCTAAATTTTCTTCAGGTAGACATAAAGAGTGGATAGTATCAATGCTGGGTTCAAAACTGAGCAATATGGTTTCACCCATTTTTCAAAGAAACATTTCTTGTCCTCTCTGCCTTTTACTAGCTTCATGTTTAATCACAGAAATCTAACTCATCAAAGAATACTAATTCAACTTGGAGCAAACTGAACATTTTTATATTTCTGTGTTTTTGTTGTTTTCCCAAATGATAATGAATTTAACAATAGGTTCATTCTTTTAAAGGTGTGTTTAGATTTGTGTTTGGGTCTTCTTGAAAAGCAGTTAATTCCTTCAACTCAAAGTAATACTATGATTAACCAAACACTGCTATATTCCTTGCTCTCTTAAAAAGAAAATTGGTAATTTTTGCCAGAAGTACAAGAAATAGGGTGATCCCTTTAAAGAATTTAAGTTAAATAACCCAGTTTTGGGTCACTGTCTGTTGAACAATTTGCCCTTTGTAATCCTATAAGAGGAAAAGGCAGCCAAAGGAGAAGTGATTGCATTACACAGTGGTTACCATCCATGCACATACTTATAAGAAACTATTAGACCGCTCAGGATTCACATAAGGCAGTGCTGATTCGAGTACCAGCTTCCTACGCTGCATATTCTGCAGCTTGGGAACCTGAGAAGTAAAAGATTTTATAAAATGCACCCTCTTTCCCAAACACATCCTGAAGATTTTTTGTCTTGATTGTGGGGGAAAAAAATATCTCTAATTCACCTGGGAAAAAGCGTATGTACTAAGGTGGTGAGCTTAACAGAAAGAGAGAAGAATGTACAGAAAAGGATGAAAGTGAAATGAGTTAGTGGTAGGCTATTTTCATGTTTTATTTCAGAACTCAGAAGATTTTAGGTTAGTTCATAAGAAAGAATGGTTCAATCTCACAGGACATCTGTTTCTGAAATTAAAAAGCCAACAACTGCAGGATTCCACAGTGTTAGCAATCTTCACTTAATAGAGATCCATGATTCAAAGAGATATGTGACTTAAAATCTACTAGGGAGAGTGAAGCAATTAATAGTTGGAACTTTTTATAGCACCTTTTATCCAAGGATCTCAAAACACTTTACTGGCTCTAATTAGGCCTCACTCCATGCAATATCCTCCTGGAATAGTTTTTTTTTTTTTTTCTTTCCAGTATAGAGCAACTTGAGACACAGAGGTTAAATGACTTGACAATGATCATGTAAAAACAAATAGTAATGCTAGAAATAAATCCCAAACATTCCAAGCCTTCCAGTCCCTTGTTCTAGCCACTAGCCAAGTTTCTTTCCTCTACATTAAACTCAAAGCTTTTTCTTATCTGTCCTGTAACTTGTGTGAGTATGATTAGGCAATTAGAAACACTTACATTTTTTCTGGAAAGAAAAAAATTAAAGTTGAAACAAACCAGTAAAAAAATGCTTTCTGCTCTCAGGTAGAGAAGGAATCATTCCAATTTACTGCAGTGAGAGCTGTAAAAAATATGGAAGAGCAAACTCTAGAGGTAAACATACTGACTTTGGAGATAATGAATAAGGATTTGTGTTTCTGCCTACCAGGAAGAACAGTGGTTGTTTTTTTTAACTGATAGTATAAAATGATGCCTGCAGTACACTCAAAAATTCAGCCTCACAAAAGGAAGGAAAAAAAAAAAAAAAAAAAAAGCTTGAGGAACTTAAGGGAGGGAGATAGTCCTCTGGGAAAAGACAATAGGGATTCATGTCATCCAGGTACAGCCCTGAAGCTGGCAGGTGTTACATAGGAGAAACAGGCAAACTCATGAAAACTCTTGAATGTTAGAGTCCCTGGCAAAAAGTAGGGGAAAAGGAGGTCAAGATGATTAAATCAGCAGATAATAGAGTTAATTCTGTTGTTGTGTCTCTAATAGATATTTGACTGAGGATATTAGGTCAGATTACATTATTTATTTGTTGTAGTTTGTTTCTTGTAGTTAAAGGTACATTTTGAAAATTGTAAGAAGAGTGAAATAAGCAAAAGAACTAGGTTAACACTAGTCACCTGAATAAAAGCTGGGTTGCTTCCATGTCTCAGTAACTTTATTTGAAAAAGTGTAAAGTTTTGTTTGTAGAACTGTTTGCTTATCAGATGCTGGCAGTGATAACTGACAAGAGAGAACCCAGTTCAGAACTTACATGGAGAAAACGTTGTTCATGAAAACTTGATTCATTGGACTTTATATGTTCCTGTATTTTCTATGTCAAAGCCTGGAAGCCCAAATTCATTTTTTTCTCCCCATAACTGATTCTCATTAGTTTCTCCATAATAACCCACAGTGAATATAAGGGCTGTCCAACCACTGCAAAATTTTTCTACAATGTTTAAGCACCAGGAGAATAGAAGTTGTGTAATGGGGTATCATGAAAATTCCAGACACTGGCTTTATGGGAAGAAATATTCACTAAAATAACAAGATTAGAATAAATATTGAAATGCTTGCATAGACTGAAGTTTTCCCCGTCAAAGTGACCCTGAGCACTGTTATACTGTCAGCGTGTAACAGCACTACCCAGGCAAAATAAGCCAGCACATTCTCGTTTCAGAGGTGATGCTGAGAATTAATTCACAGGAGCTTGCTACCAAAAGTTACTTACCAAATGTTCATTGGGAATAAGCTGAAATACCGAAGATACAGATTAGGAAATTAGAAACTACTTGCATTCCACTTAGGCACAGAAAAAGATGGCAAAGAAGTGATTTCACTGTTCACACTTCACAAAATCTGCTGAACATAGACTTGACTTTTAAATAAATAACCAGTCTTTGCAGTTCTCATCATGGATTCTAAAAAGGCAGATGCAGCCATCGCAAATGATTTTGCTCGCTGTTACATTTGTCAAAAGCTGTCAGAATGTAGTAAAAAGGTGTTTATACAGAGTAATATGTTGCTTGAACTCCTGTATGTCTCCTAGACTGGAGATTTTAGATCGCTGATTTATAAGAACAAAAGAGTTCCAAACAGGCCTCTTATTTCCTAGCTTTACCAATTTATATACGATGCCCTTTTACACATATCCATGTCTTCAATTACAGCTAACATTCAAGGACTGGAAAAGGAAAACGAAATACGATCAGATAGAAAAAAAAAAAAAAAAAAAAAAAAAAAAAAAAAAAAAAGTCTATTTCACATTGAACTATGGTTGTATAGTTAGATAGTAGGAATGGTATACAAAATAATACTTATTTTTATCCACAAGTTTGCATGACATTAAGCATGACTAAATGAACTCTCTTCAAAAAAATAAGTTTGTATCCAGACAATCAAGGTTTTGGAGAGAGATTTTGGCATGTGTTAAAGCATGTGTTTACAAGAGATTGTCAAATAACTGTGTATTCATGCTATCTTCTACACTTTCTCTCTGATCCACTCATCTAGCTTACCTGACCTCCATTAAAAATAAATGAATAAATAAATAAATAAAGTGTATAGCACACCAAAGAAACTGAACATTACAGAAGGCAGCATATTACAGAATTTGCGTATGTAACAGAAAATATTATATTTACGTGGCAAATGGATAAGACACTTCTTACAGGTACATGGTTTAGGCTGGTTGCTGATAATGAATAATATAATCAGCATTGTAATACAAATTTTATTTACTGTGCTTTTTAACAACTATCATAAACTGCAAGTTACTTAAGAAATCCATAAGCAACTGGTAGGCAAATACGAAAAAAAGGAAGTTGCCAGGAAGAAAGAGAGTGCTCACTATTATATTTGGCCAGCTGGTCTAGCTACATTCATAAGCATGTTAAATAAGGAATGAGCTAATGAGAGAAAATGATACCTTCAAGACCATATGGGAACCTGTCCTGTTTAATGTAAAGAGTATTAAAGATGTACCAGTGCTCGGAAACTAGTCTTTCTTCTGTTTTATGGGATGGATAATATAAATAAATAAATAAATAATGAGTGAATGAATGAAGATTTAAATATATATACTAGAAAATGAACATGTTGACATAGGATTTTCTCGTTCAAACTTTGGAGCATAATGAGAAAATTACATTTGTTTTGTGATAGACTCTAAAGCCACCACTTGATTCTCATAATTTTTCTGAGATATCTCTGTCCATGTTGCAGGGGAAGAAAGGTCTCAGAAATCACTGAACTGCAAATTGCTAAAGATTAGGAGCTTACTGGGGGAAGAGTTGAAAATATTATGGATCTGCTCTACTTTTATATGCCTGCTATAATACATAACAGACACACATTATGCATTGTAGAAATTAAGAAGTTCTTTCTTTGGAAGTTTTCAGCATTTTCTTCATTTCCTGTTGCATTTTAGAACATGTTGCCAAAGATGACATTCTCCAAACCTTTCTATTTATAGATTAATTTCAGAGGAAGAATTATTTTCTACCATAAGCATAGGTCAGAATTCCATAACTAAACTTGATCTGAATTTTACACCTTGAAATTCAAACACCATGTTAGATATGAAAAATGTAGTGTATCTTCACAAAATTACGAATCTTATTTCACATAAACAATAAACCTTCTTAAACTCTGCAAGTTTATCTCACAGAGCACATCCATGTTTCATATTTTGTCTTCTATCATTGTAATAATGTGGGCCTTTTCAATTTCCCATATAGCTAAAATATACTACTTTGTGTGGTGATTGCATTTGAATAAATTGTTTTAGGGTGGATGGTATTTTTTACCATTACTCTAGGTGCTTTGACATAGGATGATGAATAACATTCTTAAAGAAAATTTCATGATAAACGACCTCTTTAGAATTTCTGTTATTTTTTCTTATCTTTAGTGGCTGTATTGCTGTTCATAGCCTAACTCCCTGTAGGGATGGGACTTGGATACACAAACATATTTCCATATTCCTACCTTTGGACTAAATATGAGTGTAAGGCAAGTGAGTGGGTCAAAGTGTGATCTGTAGTTTGGAGAGTATGGGGGGATGGACTGCAAATTACGCTGTAGATGCACCCAATATAACTGACTGCAAGAACTCACCTTGAAGATGATCTCTAATTAATTTTCTTTTGTTATTGTTGTTGTTAAATATGAAGGTCTTAATATTCAGTGCAGTCCTTTAATTTGGACTGCTCTTATTTCATTCTAATCAAAATCAATTTTGACAAGTTCTAATCTCTTTCAAAGCCTTGCTGAATATTCTAGGAATTCTGTCATTGGGAAATCACTGGCACTGTATTGTTGTGAAAAGACAACACTGCTAATACCAATTTAAGTACGTGCCCCTCCCCTACAACAGGGCCAAGCAGTTTAAATCATTTACCTGTACATTTCCATGTTTTGTAAAATACTGAGATTGAGTTTTACTTTAATTTTGGCCAGAAATTCTATTAAGCCCAATCCACAAAAACATTCAGCTTCCCAGGTCCAACTGAAGTATTTGAAATCCTAGTTCCAAAGAGAGCTGTATAGTACCTTTAATGCAAAAAAATAAATGGTGGGTTGTAGACCATGCACAGGTGACAGATCTGGTGGCCTGAAAGCAATTCTAAAGTAAGAAATTAGTTAGTCTCAAGGCTCCCCTACCAGCTGTAGAAGTTGGACTGGATTGTTAGGTATCTACAATTGCCCATGTGCCTGATGAACCTGTGCTTCATGTTTCTAGAACCAATTGCAAATAAATATAAAAATAATGAGATGGAAGTCTCCTGAGGACAGAGACTGGAAGACTCCAATACTAGGAGAACATTCAGTGGAGTTTGACACCAAACCTGTGATATTCACATAGACCTTCTCTGGACAGTAAAAAACACAGGTTCACATCAGTCTCAGTCATAATTTACTAGTGTCTTATTTCCTTGAGTATGATAGAAAGATCTGAGGTATGAGACTGCTCTTGTCTGAAGGAAAACATACCACACCAGCTATGGTGTGATAATGGTCAAACACATCAGCTGTGTGACTAATTAAAACAGATATTTAACACAGAGACATGGAAATAATAAACAGCCTAAAATGCCTCTTACAGTACAGGCTGTCTTTGGAAACATCAGCTACAGAAGATAAAGCAGACCCTGTCTGGGGGTTGACTGGAGGTTACAGCACGGTCCTTTTTTGCATGTGTTCGCTAAACATATCAGCCCATTTAGTTCTACACAAATCCTCTGTTTATTCGTTCCTTTGAAGCTTCAGTAGCACATTCAGCTCTAACATGTCTGAAATGTTCTGAAAGTATAAGACATTCTTGATAGAAATAAAAGCATGAGTAAAGAGGTAGTCCAGTAACTGTCAGTCACATTTTGTTAAGTCATTATCCTATTGCATACCTCTGTTTAAGAGACCTAACTCCTTAGCAAAATATACAGTTATTGTTGAAAAAAGAGGTTGTTTTCTCTTCTGACTTTCATTAGTGTGTGTGTGTGTGTCGACAAACACCTGTCTGTCTGCCTCTGTATCTGCTTTTCTTTACTTCCTCCAAACATGCCTGGAGATGCAGTCCTCCAAACCAACTAAGCCAGTCCCAGACATGAAATAAATTCTGCAGAAAACTTTTCATTGAATCAGAATTAATTAAAAATTTCCTATATGTTTTATTTATTCTAGACGATAGATGCAACAAAGAAAAAATAATTAACAAACAAACAAAAAAAACAAACAACAACAATTTAAGAAAATATTTTCTGTGTGTTTCCTTGAACTGATGAAAGATATGTGAACCTAAACTCATTTGACTACAATTAAACTAACCATATTTTGAGGGTAGGAAGGCTCTAGAGAGGAATCTGAATAGACTAGACCTGGACCAATAGACTGAGGCCAACCGCACGAAGCACTGGGTCCTGCACTTGCAGCACAACAACCCCATGCAATGGTATGGGCTGAGGGAAGAGTGGCTGGAAAGCTGCCCGTCAGAAAGTGACCTGAGGGTATTGGTCAATAGCCGGCTGAATATGATCCAGTAGTGTGTTCAGGTGGCCAAGAAGGCCAACAGCATCCTGGCTTGTATCAGAAATAGTGTGGCCAGCAGAACCAGTGAAGTGATTATCCCTCTGTACTTGACTCTGGGGAGGCTGAACCTCAAGTAAAAAAGTTCCTTTTTGGGCCCCTCACTACAAGAAGGACATTGAGGTGCTGGAGCATGTCCAAAGGAGGCAATGTATCTGGTGAAGGGTCTCTTCTCCCAAGCAACAAGTGATAGGACAAGAAGAAATGTTCTCAAGTTGAACCAGGGGAGGTTTAGGTTGGATATTTGGATTTATTTTTTTTTTCAGTGAAAGGGTTGTGAAGCACTGGAATAGGCTGCCCAGGGAAGTGGTTGGATCACGATCCCTGAAGGTCTTCAAAAAATGCGTAGATGTGGTTCTGAGGGACATGGTTAAATGGTGGACTTGGCAGTGCTAAGCTAAAGGTTGGACTTGATCTGAGAGTTCTTTTCCAATCTAAACTATTCTATGTTTATTCAGTTTATTGTAGTAACTGCCTTGAAATTTGGAACCAGTACAAATTCAGTAAGTCAGCCTCTGTGTTAGAATCTCCCCTGTCCAACCCCAGTCCTGTCCCAGTCCTCCTTTAATAGGTTATATGTTCATGTATCCTGCCTTAGGAAGGGGTAAGGACCAAATCTTAATTAGAGGTTATTGGCTGCAAAAGCTGCACACAAAAGTGTGTCTATTTAAACAAACACAGTTAACAAGAAATCCATATTTTACTACCTTTTATGTTAGTTGTTCAAACTGTCCTGGATTATACAGACAATATTATCCAAAAGTGGATCAGAATGGCTGTTTAGCTCCTTCCATAAAAGAAATTGTCTAGAATACTGAATTTATCTATCTGTATCTCATCAAGCGAGAGGACTGAAGAGGGAGAAGAAGAAAATGTATTTTACATATCAATCCCGTACTAATTTAAAAACTCCACAAACACCTGCTCAAAATGGCAACACTCCGTAAATGTCTTATAGCTAGTAAGTTTTAGAGGCAGTTGCAGCTCAGGGTGAAAGTGAGAACTTCACAGATCCCCTGGTGATTAAAGCTCTGCCAAGAAATTTCCTTTACCAACAAGTCAGATATGAATTGTCTGAACTACAAAATGATGAATCACAGAATTGCCGAGACTGGGAGGTACTTCTGGAGCTGGTATAGTCCAACTCCCCTGTTCAAACCTGGGTCAGACAGAGCAGGTTGTTTGGGGGCCATGTACAGTGTCAAGGACTAAATTTCTCCAAGGACAGAGTCTCCACTTCTCTGTGCAACCTGTTCTACTGTCTGGCCCCTGTCACAATGAAATGAGTTTTCTTTTTTTTAAATGGAATTGTGTGATCATGCCCCCACTAGTGATATATTTAAGCACATTGCTAAGATCCCTGAGCCATCCCTTCTTCAAGGTGAACAGTCCCAGATCTTACAACTTCTCCTCAGACATCAGATTTTCCAATCCTTTAATTACCGTAATTTCTCTTTGCTGGGCTGTTGTGGCTCACTCACTCTTTCTTTTACTGGGGGCCCAGACCTTGAGATGTGGCTGAGCAGAGGGGAAGAACTGAGCAGAGAGGAAGGGTCACCTCCCTCAAACTGCTGGTGACACTTTCTAATGCAGCTTAGAAACCCAGAAGAGTGCATTGCTAGCTCATGTTCAGTTTGGTGTCCGCTACAACCCCCAGACCTGTAAAACTTTTCCAGACAATTATACCCAGCCTGATGCATAAGGTTTGTCCTCCTCAGTAGCAGGATTAGATATTTCCCTTTTGTGGTGAGATAAAAGAATAAAGAATTCCTTTGTTGTATGACACCTTTGATGAACTCCATGAGATTCCTCTAAGATCATTTCTCCAGCTTGTCCAGCTTTCTTCTGGATGATAGGACAATTCCTCTGCTGTATACACCATTCCTCCCAGTTTTGCGTCATCTGTAAAGTTGATAAGGGGCACATTGCTCCATTAGCCAGGTCATTAATGAAGAAGTTGAACAGTGTTGATGCCAGCTATGTACCCCTGAGCCTTGCTGTTCAGACAGTTTTCAGTCCACCTTACTGTCCATTTATGTAGCCCAGATTTTATCAGAGTGTCTTTGAGGGTATTACATGATATAATGCCAAAAGCCTAACTAAAGTCAAAAGAAACAACAGCCACTATTCTCACCTCCTCTGTTGAGTCAGTCATTTCCCTGTAGGAGTGTCAGTCTGATTAATCAGGATTTCCCTTTCATAAATCAATGCAAACTACTCCTGATCTCCTTATCCTGGAAATGGAAGCCTGTCATCTCAGTTATTGCCCTGTATCAACCCACACAGGAGTGATGCAAAGACAGTCCCACATCACTGGAAGCCAACAGCTTAAATTTCATGACCTAAGCTGTCAATACAGGATCTGGTGTTCAAAATTGTGAAAGCCATTACACATACTTGAACACAAATATTTTGCTTTGACAGTAGTGTATTCAGCATCCAAGAAAATGCAGGATCTATTAAAAGAATTCCCAAACTGGCAAGTAACACGATCACAGACAAATGGAGGTAATGAAAAAAGTTGTGCTTCCCAGTTTGGAGATGAGATGACTTCAGTTGGGGTACATCAGATGAATGGTTAAGAACGTAAACCAAATGCCCTTGGCGGGAGTGGATTGAATTTTTATGAGTATTTAGCTAATTAGAACTGAGTTTAAAAAACTTTGTCACTCATGGAAGGATTCAATTTATCAAGATTTCTGTGAAGGGTTAGATGTAATAGCACATGGGAAATCCTTACTTAAAATAAATAAATAAATAAATAAATAATGTTAGTGTAAGTACTAAGGTTAGTAAGGAATTGGCTGCTGGGACAGTTACAAAAGGTGTTTTGGAAATGGAACTATAGGCCTGGAGGAAAGATATTCATAGAACCATTGGGACTTAGAGGATAGTTTTCATTTCATGAATAAACTGATCATAAGAATACTTGGGCAATGATGTGACATTATCAATTTAAAGGATGAACAGAATATTGTGCAGTGGAAATTAGGTAATGTTGAGGATGAGGAAAAAAAAAAAAGAAGTGGGAGGACATTTAACAATAAAAATTCAGATTCAGGCCTTTAGAAACTTGGAACATGAAGTCTCGTTTTAAACTCATTGTTTGGATGTGATAGGGCAAGTCTTGTTTTTGCCAGTTAGTCATAGGACATCTTCACTGAGAAGTGAAACTTTAGTATGAAAAATCATAGAATCATCAAATACAATGGAAGGGACCCACAGGGATCATCGAGTCTAACTCCTGGATCCCCAAAGGACCACCCAAAAAATCAGGCCCTATGTCTGAGAGTATTGTCCAAACACTTACTGAACTCCAGCAGGCTTGGTACCATGACCACTTCCCTGGGGAGCCTGTCCCAGTGCCTGACCATCCTCTTGGTGAAGAACCTTTTCCTGACATCCAGTCTGACCCTCCCCTGTCCCAGCTCCATGGTATTCCCTCGGGTCCTGTTGCTGTCCCCAGAGAGCAGAGCTCAGTACCTGCTCCCCTCGTGACAGTTGGCTGCAGGCCATCATGTCTTTCCTATACTGTGGTGCCCAAAACTGCACCCAGTTCTCAAGGTGAGGCTGCACCAGCACAGAGTAGAGTGGGACAATCACTTCCCTTGACTGACTAGCAATGCTGTGTATGATGCACACTAGGGTACAGTTGGCCCTCTTGGCTGCCAAGGCACACTGCTGGTTCATATTCAGCATGTTGTCAATCAAAACCCCTAGATCCTTCTGCTCTCCAGCATCTCATCCCACAGTCTGTACGTATAACCAGGGTTGCCCCTTCCAGGCGCAGAATCCAACACTTGCTCTTGTTGAACTTCATATTGTTGGTGATTGCCCATCTCTCTGATTTGTCCAGATCTCCCTGCAAGGCCTCAGCACCCTCAATGGAGTTAATAGCTCCATGCAATTTGGTGATGACACAAAATACCAAATGTTTTTGTAGGATCACATGAAGGAAAGTATTTCCACTGCTGTCATTTGGAACTATGAATACATCTGCAGCAGTCATTCTTGTTCTAGGATACTGTGCATAGTTCCCAGTTAGGATATTCATATTTAATAGTGTTAATGCAAATTGGAATTGGTGCAAAAAAAAAGATTATGCAAACAATGAGAGGAACAGAGAAACTAGATGAGATTGATTTATTTGAATTGACAAAATGAAGTCTGACAGAGGGCATGGTTCCTACCCATAAATATGTCAAAAGTAAGTACCAGGGAAAGATAAGAGAAGATAAATGTCTTCCGCTTATGAATTAACTTAGACACAATTTTAGGGAAAAAAAAAAAGAAAAAGAAACAAAAAAGAAAAAAAAAGCTCTTAGAAGATCAGAACTTCCAGTCAGAATATCAAAAACAAAATACTTATCTGTATAAGAAGTTTGAGCATTTTGTGAAAGGATTTTTACAGCAGCCTATAGATATATCAGAAAACTGAACTTGATTCAGTCCTATTTTTTATCCTTTTGAAGAAAATAGATCAAAACTTCACTGAAGATGATATTAGTTCTTAACAGTTCATTGAAGAGTTTGTCATCCCTCTTGTAAGATCCCCAGTCTGTTGTTCTAAGAAATCTACCATGAATGAACCATTCTCTAAACTCATATGGTCAGTCTTGTGTGATATAAATATATATTTATAAATATATATATTTATACTTGGAAAAAATGTAGTAATACTGTCACCAATGCTGCTTTACCATCTGCAGAGCCCCTCATAATTATGAACTTTGGATATGCTTTCAAGATCCACCAGAGTAATGGTTGATTCTGTTGATCCCCCAGGGCTGTGGGCTCCTTTTACTAGTTCTTATATGTGGCATTGCAGTTCTTCACGTAACAGATGCTGATGTGGTGGAGGAAGAGGTGGAAATGGAGAAAGGGACTGGCTGCCTAACCTCTCTCTAAACTGTATGATTTTGTGGAACAAATAAAGATGGGGGAATGTTAGAATATTTGTCATTAAAATGACAATTCTATACTTCTGATCAGAGTTAAGAAAAGTCCTAACTGTCCTATATTTGCACTGAAAGAGATCTTTGTATAAGACTTTATTGGTAGGTATCTGTGGACAGTCAGGTAGCAGAGCTCTATTAGATCATTTCACTAATCTCTTTGATAATGCAGTATTGTTCCCTGCTGTACATTTATTCACCTCTTGTTCAGTCTACTTTTAAATGTCAAGAAATGGGGCTTATATTATTCCCCTTTGGAGATTACTCTACAGATTAATAGGTCTCACTCTCTTCCTTTCCTTTTCCCACTTCTCCTCTCAATACTCTGCCATTATTTTCCATTTCTCAATTTTACCCATAACTTGTAGTCATACCCATTATTACACTAAATTAATTCTTACCCTTAAAAAAAAAAAAAAAATAGCTGTAGGCAGTTATCACTTTTCTCTCCACATCTCTAAGCATGTTGCTATTCTTAAAAACAGTGAATAGAACAGGAATGGAAAGCAAAGTCATTTGGTGACTATAGTTCTTGGGGTTTAGATTATTTTTCTTTAGTTTACCACATGTAAGCTAGACTTGCAAACAAGAGATCACTTATGCAAAATGTGAGAATAGTGATAATGAATTGCTTACAAAGGTGACTTATATAGTAACAATATGAAAAATTGTATTTTGCACATCCTCTGCATAAAAATTGCACATGTCCCATAGAAACCAGTCAATGCCTCTCAGCAATTGTGTCCTAACTTAATCTGCACACAGTGCCTCAAATAAGGACTTCATGAACTTTTGTCCCCTCTCTTACTACCACGTAATTATAGCATTTAAATTGCTTTGCTTAAAAATCTACTGCAGTCACAAAATTCTTATTCCCTGGAAAGAAATTAAAATCATCCAGTCCAAGTAAGTTAAATTTAAAAGTGAGGAAGTAAAGAAAATAAACTGTTCCAATTTTCCCTAAAATGTAGGCAGTTTCTCTGCAGACACATTGAATTTATTTTGGTTGTTTGGTGAGGGTAAATTTAATATATTATATCTGATAAGAGACAGACAATACTTATTACTGCCTTATACAGCTACCCTATTATAGAAACGTGTAGGGCTCTTATTTATTTTTATTTTTTTACTTTTCTTTACAGAAATCCCTGCTACCAGTCAGGGCCTCAGGTGCTATAAACCATTAGAAGTATGCCTTATTCCCATCTTTTATTAGGGACTGAAGATTTCTTGACTTGTTGTCTTATCTGTCTGCTGTGAAAATATGATACAAAGTGCCAAAAGAGCAGAACCAGACTGGCTGTCTATATATACATTTATACACAAATATAGCTGTGTATGTGCTTATGCATGCATATATATTTACATATATATATATATAATATAATATGCATTTTAAAGTCTGATTCTCTTGATTGTATAGGCCAAATCAGCTTCCTCATTAAATCAATTTCAAAGGGAAATGAATATATTTAAAGAGTGAGACATGCCTAGCATTTTTCTTGATGAGCTAAATCCATTCTAAGTACACTAAAGTCATCAGAGTTACTGTGGGGATGCAGTTGTCTCAGTGTTTGCACAGGATTATGAATGTATAGGGCATTTGCTAAGTATTGTTCCTACTAATTGCACTCACTACTTTTCAATTGCAAATGCTGAAATACTAAACTGTGCCCCAGGTTACAGAGATAACACTACTGCTGGCTTGGACTGGGTTTCTGTGGATCTATGCGCAGAAACAGTGAAACTATGCAAGCAACATGTATGTTTAGGAACTGAAACAAGCTTTGAATATTAAGCTTTGAGGAACACATACTGATATACCAGGAACAAGATTCTCTTCCTACAAAATCCTCTTTCAAGTTGGTAGGGAAGCAAGAGTCTTTTGTCCTTTATATGCCTTTACTTTCCTTCACCTAAAGAGCCAGAAAAAGGTGAAAAGATCACTCTGTACAGGGATCCTAATACTATACTTGCAGTTTGATGGAGAATTAATGAAGCTATTAGTTTGAGAACTGCTATACACAAGGCAGCTACTATGGTTTTTAACCTGGAAGGTAGCTAGACACCACACAGCTGTACATTGGTGGATGTGAGAGCTACTGCCACTTGCCCACAGACAATTGGTCCTAGGAAAAAAAAAAAAAAAAAAAAAAAAAAAAGAAGAAAAAAAAAAAAATCTGGTTTGGTAGCATGGTAGCACATATTTCTTCTATCTCTTTCCTGTAAAATCACATGCATCCTGAGAAAACAGGGATAACATTGGCCACAGCTGAGACATTCTTTGAAGGAATTTTGATAAAATTTGGGAGCAATGTAGCCTACATTTGAAGGGAGGATTTGGTGCTCTGCGTATGTAGTACTTTGTCCATACTGCAGAAAATCAGAAATGGTGTCTGCCTGCCTCCCATGATGAGTTTACTGTTTCAAGGTCAGAGATATGACACAGAAAGCATGCAAGCAAAACATGACCCAAATATTTATTGTCTAGATTAATGGATATGACTCCTGTATCTAAGTAGAAGTTTAAATGGTTTGTATTGGGGGGGGAGGAGAAAAAAAAAAAAAAAAAGAGAGAGAGAATTGATTCAATTTTTATTTTATTTTCCAGGGGAGAAGCAGCTTAAAATCATGACAGTCTGTTTCTTAGAGAAAACAAGTTTTATGTTACTGTTTCTTCCCACTTGCATCTGCTATTACCCCTGACCTCCCCAAGCCAATTCCAAACACAGTGAAGAGTCTAAACAAGGTCTACAGAGAAGGAGAAACAGATACCAAGTCCTAAGCTTTAGTGAAAACTGGGGGTTGGGTATAGAAAATAAACTTTTAAAAGTACCTTACCAAGGGAAAGGCCCTGGGCTGAGCTCAGTGAATATCTGATAAACGTTCAATGTGCATATTCACAAACATAGCCGAACTAACCACAGCTCTCACTTCCTGCCCCATCAGACGTGAAAGGAGAGGGGAAAATTGATCATGGTGAGAAGGCACCAAGGTCTGCACATGTAACTGAAACACTACATTCTGCAATATTGATTCTGAGAGTATAGGGAAGGCTGCTGGGGCTTGGCACATTGAGAGTTACTGGGCACAAACTCACAGGAAACCAAGCTTCATTAGTTCTTTTGTTCACTAAGCAACTTGGTTAAACCACCATACACGAGTCAGAGCGTGAGATGACTGCAAGAACTCTGGTGGTTAGGATCAGATCCTCAACAAAAAATAAAAACAGATTTATCTTGGTAATCTCCAGAGTGATAAAGTGAGGAAAATATTTAATGGTCTCCTGAGAAAGCAAAACAAAAAGGAATGTCAGCTATTAGGGTTTATAGGAAATGATGCAAGGGAATGGTTTCTCATTCTGAACTCAGCTTTAATTCAAGTATGCAGATCTTAATCTTTCTCTGATGTTGGTTCCCACTTCATTTTCATTTGGAAACTAAAGGAATGCAGGCTGGATGGTCAGACAGTAAGGTGGGGGAAAAGACTGACTTAGAGAGCAGACTCGAACTGTGGTGATCAATGGCTCACCATCCAGATGGCTGACAGTAATGAGCAGAGTAACCTAAAGTTCTGTGTTGGGTCCCATATTGTTCATCATCTTCATCAAAGACATATGCAACAAACAAGTATACCTTAACAAATTTCCAGGTGACTACAAACTTGGATAGTGACTTACAACAAATGGCAGAGTTTCTATGCTGTGTGACCCGGACAAACTTGAGGACTGAACTAACAAAATTATTAAATTCAGTGAGGAAAAGTGAAAAGTTCTGCACTATAGCAGGATAACCCCAAGCATCAACACAAGTTGGGAAGAGTCTATCAGAGTAATAATCCCACTGGCAAGTGTTTGCAGGTTACATATATCTCCAAGAGGGAATATAAGACACTGAATATACTCTCACCAGGAATAAGACAAATTGCATATTGGTCTACTAAAAAGAACAGCTGGGAAGCTATTACCTTTCTCCTTTCAGTGCTAGAGAGGTCCCAGATGGAGTAGTACTCAATCCGGCTGAGTACTGTGGAGAGGGGCTATGAAGTCCAGCAGAGGCCAGTGGCACATGGTCTACATATAGCTAAATCCGGGCTTGTTTGGTCTAGAAAGTGTACGCAAACAGGTGAATCTAATACCAGCCAGGAACTACATGGAAGGGAATTTCAGAGATCAAGCCAAACTCTTTTCACAAGTGAAAAATGCCAAAACAATGAGCAGTAGCCACAAGTTGGTTTGGATCAGGTATTACGAAAAAAGCAATAATGACTGGGAATGTAATACAGTACTGGAACAGGTTATTCACAGAGGTTGTGGACTCTCAATCCTTGGAGGCTTTCAGAACTCCTAGATAGTGTCGTTGCTTCAAGCAGGAAAGTGAACCTCCAGAAGTCCCCTCCAGCCACCCTTCCACCTTCCTAAGAATCTAATGAGGTTGTTTCTTCAGTGAAAAGACTGAACCTCAGCTGAAAAATTAGCTCCATAAATAACTCTTTTTAAGCTGGAGTTTTCATGCTGTGAAATTACATCCTTG
Organism: Nettapus auritus; assembly: GCA_011076525.1. Taxonomy (NCBI): domain Eukaryota; kingdom Metazoa; phylum Chordata; class Aves; order Anseriformes; family Anatidae; genus Nettapus; species Nettapus auritus. The sequence continues at coordinate 200,636,919 of CM021765.1, forward strand.
CCCATTGTTAATGCACATAAACTGTGTCATATCTATGGGTTAAGAAAGGAAAGCAAAACACAAAGCGTGTTTCAAAGATTTGGAAATCCTATCTGTGAATATATTGGGACATAAACTACCTCAGCTAAGGTGCAAATTGGAAATAAAAAGGACAACAAAATGATAGGGGCCTAATTAAAAAGAGAGCAGTACAGTACTGGGAGAATAAGGTCATAAACTGTCCAAAGAAAAATAGTACACCTCTGACCTGTTCAGATTCCTTGAAAAAGTTAATAAAACAGTACATAAAGATGTCCCAATGGGTATGACTTACTATGATAGTTCTTTATAAGGAACTCTTAAAGAGAATAAATCTACACAGAATAAGGAGCATAGTCTTGCAGTGGATTAAAAATCAACTAAGTGAAATAAAACATAATCAGTGGTTTTGAGGAGAAAGATTTTTGTGTTTCAATTACCCGTGATCACTTTCATAGGTCCAGGTGATATGAGCAAGATATTATCCTGTGACAGTAATCTGTCTTGTTTACTAAAAAGTACTATGCACAAAGAGAATCATATGGTGCCCTTATTAATAGAAGCATTATCATCTATTGTTATTGCCTTCTTGAGTTAGATCCTAAAGTAAGTAGAGAGTTTTCTCAAAGTAGATGTCTCCTAAAAAGAGAAGCAACTTCAAGACAGTAGGTGAAATTCACTATTTGCAAACATGGTCAACAGTCATTAACTGGTCTTTAACCTGTTGAGTTTTTCACAAGTAAAAGGGTGTGATTCTTCATTACTTGGACTGCATGTTGTTCAATATCTGGGAAAAAATACAAAGTGGATTTGGCTTGTTACAAGTCCAATCTTAAGAACAACACTGCTCTTGTTGAGTCAAAACTGTGTTTGAGGAGAGCTCAGGCAGTACTGAAGCCTGCCTTTGCCAGTTTTGCATAACACGTTTTCTCTCCCCTTTCTCTATATACGCGTGGGTGTATAAACACAGGCAATTTAAGTTAATCTACTCAAGGTCAGAGGGCATCACTGCATCACCTTGCTGACTTTAACAGGTGCCCAGTTTGGTACACAGCGTGCAAGAAAACATCAGTCACATCAGCCAAATACACTAATTTGGACTGCCATAACACACAGAGGTATAAAAAAAAAAAAAAAAAAAAAAAAAAAAAAAAAAAAAAAGAATCTGATGCTCATCATCAAAAGATAGGTAATGTGTTTTCCTTTATATCCAAAGCTTTATAACTTTGGAACAATTTTATTTATCCAAATAATGCTTGGAAATAGAGTGAGAATATCAGTCTGTTAATACTTTCCTGTAGAATTGAAATGATGGCAGAGTTGCATTTGAAAATATTCCCTTTGACAAGCATTTGACTGGTGGAGGACAGTGGGAGGGTAGCCATACTAGATGTTTGTTGACAGTGGTGTTTCTTCATGGGCAACAAGCATTACATAGAACAGTTGTTAAATGTTGCCAAAACTGTCTCAAGCTTTGTGAGCCCTGGACAGAGCTGACAGCTTTGTCTGTGTTTGATAGGTGGCACAGAAATAAGTGTAGCCAGTTCTCGTCCAAGATAACGGGGGGAGGAGAAGAGGGATAGTAAATTACAAAAGTGGCTTCTAAGCTAATGTATTTATTGAATAACTTCAGTTTTAACAAAGGGTAGAGTGCAATAAAATGTCTGGATAATTTTTTAAAAAATGTAAAGCCTACTTCCCTGAACCTGTTGTCTAATAAGTTGTTGAGATGAAAAAGGAAATCCAAGGCATTACTACTGAAATCAATTTAGATTTTTGTCTTCAAGACAAGATTCTTCTTCCTCTTCCTTTCTCACTTTGTTTTTAATTCATCCCGTTTTTATCCTTCTTTATATCCTTCTTTATGCAGAGATCAGAGTTCCCTCACTGCTACTCTCTTACCTGACTTAATTTTTCAGTGTGCTTGTAGTCCTCTTTACTTCAATACATAATCCCCTATGTCTATTTTGCTGTTATTCATCATTCCTGAAGATCAAGCACTTGTTTCTTCTCTGTTCTGTGGCTTCTTGACTTCTGTCATCCCACACACAACGAGCTAACAATCACACTGATCTTTGACTTCAGCTGAACAGTCTTAGAGTTGATGAACAATCCTGGTTCTACAATAACCACCTTCTTTGATAAGTAGAGCAGCCATCTGTCAAACAATATTAAAATGTATTTACTTCTCTTCCTGCTTAACGTAGTTTCAAGATACATTCTCTATATTCCTGCTCTGGCATCTCTCCTCTCCTCCTTATTATATTAAGATTCAGAGGTCCAGCTGAATTTTGGATAAATCTTACACAAATGAAGCAGCAAACCAATCTTCCTGTAGAAGTTAACTACCTTAAAAGATCAACAGAAACTAATACACACTCCTGAAAACTTCAATTTTTACTAGGTATCTCCCTCCCTTCATTTTCTGGAGGGTTTTCTGTTTGTGAGCAGAAGCTGCACTGCTGTGAAAATCTTGTTGTAAATTTGTACTGCACAATCATGATAAAGAAGAGGGGAAATATATCTATGATTACTTGAAGCCTTTAATTTTTCTGTTGATGGTACATGGAGCCCTTTCTGTGGAAAAAGGGTTCATTCAAAAAGAGTAAAGATGAAAAAATTCAGTCCTAAGACCTTGGTTTGCATCCATGACAGAAATGTCCATGCTGCACTATGGGGTACTTTTCTGTATTTTCCTCAACACATAGTTAAAGCGGAAAAATAGCATCTAATTATCCCAGCTTTTGAAGAATCTTATTTTGAGAGAACATGAACAAGCATGTTGCATCTGCTGTCAGTGCCTTAGAGGTCCAGCTGAACACCATTTGAATTATTTGCTGCTATTTATCTATCAACGACTCAAAAGATACTTTCAGGTGTGTGGAGCTTTCTATTTCCCTTTCCCTAAAACACCTGTTACAAAAGAAAAAAGTTTTAATGTAGCATGCAGTTTCTAAATTTAAACCATTTGCTTGGCTAAGTAAAGAGGCAAACAACCAGAGTGTCATACTTACTTATGAAATTGTTCATATTAAGCTTTATGGAAATTATGATTAATTTATTTGTGTGTTCTTGCTTTCCTTTTTTTTTTTTTTTCTTTTTGTTTTCTAACAATAATCATGAACACCAATAGAAGTGATAGTTTACATTGTAGGGACCATTTAGTCTAAGTGAACCCAACTGACATTGGGAAGCAAATTTTACTTTTCATGATCAGATTGGTTATTCATACAGAGGTTTGTAACTTTCTGTTGACTTAAAAATAATTTTGTCTATCTGATAGGTATTTATTTTTAATGGTAGTCACGAGAAGACTTTTTTAGGCGTCAGGTTAACAAAAATCTAGATAACAAAGCTCTAGGTAACAAGAAGCAATGGGCCCATCCTGGAGTCCAGGAGGTGCCCTCTACCCCTCAGGAAACACTGCTGGGCTGGGCAGGTGCTGGAGCACAGGCTGCTCAGAGAGGGGCTGGGGGCTCCTCTTTGGGGATCTCCAGCAGCCGCCTGGACATGAGGCTGGACCCCCTGCTCAAGGTGGCCCTGCTGGAGCAGGGCTGGCACCACCAGCCGCATGGATTCTTGCAGAATTCTCACAGTGCTTACAGAATCCCAGGATTTAAATTAGCTATGGATTGTTTTGTTTTATTCTGCTGCATTATGTTTTGGAAATTATAATATAAAGAAAATTTAGATGGCATATATAACTCATCTGCAAAACACTCAGCTTCATTTGGTAGCTTGAATAATCTCAAAAATATTTCAAACACTCACTGGCTGAGGAGAACGATTTGTATCCCAGTACCCTGAGCTGGTGGAAGGGGATGGGGAGCAGAATGTGGCCCCCACAATCCACAAGGAGATGGTTGGTGACCTGCTACAGCACTTGGATGTACACAAGTCGATGGGGCCGGATGGGATCCACTTGAGGGTACTGCGAGAACTAGCGGAAGAGCTGGCCAAGCCGCTTTTTATCGGCAGTCCTGGCTATCAGGGGAGGTCCCACTTGACTGGAGGATAGCAAACGTGGCGCCCATCTACAAGAAGGGCTGGAGGGTAGACCTGGGAAACTACAGGCCTGTTAGTTTGACATCATTGCCAGGGAAGCTCATGGAGCAGATTATCCTGGGTGTCATCATGCGGCAGTTGCAGGGCAAGCAGGCGATTAGGCCTAATCAGCATGGGCTTATGAAGGGCAGGTCCTGCTTGACGAACCTGATCTCCTTCTATGACAAGGTGACATGCTTAGTGGATGAGGGAAAGGCTGTGGATGTGGTCTACCTTGACTTCAGTAAGGCATTTGACACCGTTCCCCACAGCATTCTCCTCAGGAAACTGGCTGCCCATGGCTTGGACTGATGCACGCTTCGTTGGGTTAAGAACTGGCTGGACGGCCGGGCCCAGAGAGTCTTAGTGAATGGAGTCAAATCCAGTTGGAGGCCGGTCACTAGTGGCATTCCCCAGGGCTCGGTACTGGGGCCAGTCCTCTTTAACATCTTCATCGATGATCTGGATGAGGGGATCGAGTGCACCCTCAGTAAGTTTGCAGACAACACCAAGTTAGGTGCGTGTGTCGACCTGCTCGAGGGTAGGAAGGCTCTGCAGGAAGATCTAGACAGGCTGGACCGATGGGCCAAGGCCAACGGTATGAAGTTCAACAAGGCCAAGTGCCGGGTTCTGCACGTGGGGCACAACAACCCCAAACAGAGCTACAGGCTGGGAGATGTGTGGATAGAAAGCTGCCTGTCAGAGAAGGACCTGGGAGTTTTAGTTGCCAGTCAGCTGAATATGAGCCAGCAGTGTGCTCAGGCGGCCAAGAAGGCCAACAGCATCCTGGCTTGCATAAGAAACAGCGTGGCCAGCAGGTCCAGGGATGTGATTGTCCCCTTGTACTCGGCTCTGGTGAGGCTGCACCTCGAGTAGTGTGTTCAGTTTTGGGCCCCTCACTACCTGAAGGACATGGAGGTGCTTGAGCGAGTCCAGAGAAGGGCTACGAAGCTGGTGAAGGGCCTGGAGAACAAGTCTTATGAGGAGCGGCTGAGGGAGCTAGGACTTTTTAGCCTGGAGAGGAGGAGGCTCAGGGGTGACCTTATTGCACTCTCCAGGTACCTGAAAGGAGGCTGTAGCGAGGTGGGGTTGGTCTGTTCTCCCATGTGCCTGGTGACAGGACGAGGGGGAATGGGCTAAAGTTGTGCCAGGGGAGGTTTAGGTTGGATATTAGGAAGAACTTATTTACAGAAAAGTTTGTTAGTCACTGGAATAGGCTGCCCAGGGAAGTGGTGGAGTCACCATCCCTGGACGTTTAGATGTAGAGCTTAGGGATATGGTTTAGGGGATGATTTGTTAGTGTTAGGTCAGAGGCTGGACTCGGTGATCTTGTAGGTCTCTTCCAAACTAGACTTTCTGTGATTCTGTGATTCTGTATTTTAGGTGTAGTACTGTTGAAACAAATGAGGAAGTGAAATAAGGTTTTCACTTTTTCACAATCAAGGAAGTCTGCTGGGAAACAAACAAACAAACAAAAATCAGTACATTTTATTAAGACACTGCTGCCTGACACCTCTTTTCAGTGTAGGAAAATAGAGCTGTTTCACAAGAGGCTTCCTGATTGACGTTTGAGTGGGTATGCCATTAAAACAAAAAAACAAACCAACCTGGTTTTAATTCATGGGTTGCAGTGTCGTGACAGTGTTGTGACAGATTTGGAATATCTTCACCTCCAAAAGTACAGTGGGAACGAGGTATCTTGTTATAACTCTGGCCTGAAACTTGGCAATGTCCAGTTCTGCTCTTCAGCGCATTCCCATCCCATATCCTACAACCTTTATCTTCTAAGGTGCACAATTCTCATTTTGACTCGTATGTCATAGTGTAAACAGAATCTTTGAAGATTTCTGTGTCTATCAGTTGTTTTAATACCTACAAACTTGGCCACCAGTTCCAGCAAGGTGAAGAATACATTTTGTCATCCAAAATGAAAATCTGAAACTTTGTAAATTCAGTAGCTAGAGTTATTATGTACAGAGTTTTAAGCCCACAGATTAATCTAAATATCTGAAATTTAGGATCTACAAGAGCTTTTTTCAGCCACTCCAGATCTATAGCACCAAGTCCTCTAACTATCTGGATACATGGAGAAGACACTTTTCATGCTAGCATTTACTAGCATTACCATCATTGGCATTGGTGTTATAGTTGTAGTAAGGTAAAATCAAGAACAGGAGGTATTTTTCATCTTTTCACTCTAGCTTAGGTAATTCTCTTCCCAAATAAATCTTGGTCTTTGCAGTCTGAAAGGGAGAATTATTTTTAGGTTAATTTTCTTTGGGACAAGAGAAACATCTTCTACCTCTGCTCTTTAATCTGCTCCACAGTCCTATCAGGAATGCAATATATCAAATAAAAGAAAATAATATGCAGTATAGTTTTCCTTCCCAAAGACAGGAAATGCCTGCTTGGGAAATGTCACTCCTGAACTTGAGTATCTGCTATCAGAATAGCTTCTACATTTTACCTTCAGGAGTTACTGGATGAAGTGCAGAATTCGTATATTTAGCATGTTGCTAAAATTGTCTTTACCACAATCCAGAAAATAAAAATGCCCTTGCCTCTAGCTGTTTCTCTCTCATATCTATATGGATCACAATCAGCTATAAAACCTTTTTTTAGACAATGGAACATAGTAACTAGAGCCTGAAATCTCTAAACTCCTCATCAGCATGAAGGCCTGAAGTCAACTTTACAAGATGGACTGTGACCTTCATTCCCAGTACACCTTCATCGTTATGTAGCATCTTTCTATATCATTGCCAACTGCTCACCACAATATTCAAGTATAGAAAAGAATATGTAATATATACTGACATGGTCCAGTACTCACATTGCCAGTTTATCCATTTTACAGAATAGAACATGATCAGGGTGAACAACAGTGCTAAAATCAGTAAGGACATCACAGACGCTGATGTCACAATTTAAGTAGCCACAGGACAATCTCTTTTAAATTAGCACATGGCACATTTTATAGAAAGTCTAAAATGCTGTGACTGAACTCATGGAAGTAGGCTCAGGATAGTTTTAAACCAAACCAGGCATCAGGGTATCTATGGCAGTAATGGAGCCTACTGTGGGTAATCATCAGAGTGCCCAGACCGTGGGTAGATTTCTCAGTCTGCACTGTCCTTGGCATCCCACTGTAATAGTCCAGGAGGCAACACAGCTACTTAGTCACTTAGTCAGGTCTATCTAGTCTTTTTGGGCTGCACTTAAAAAAAAAAAAAAAAAAAGTGCGTGAATTCTCCCAGAAATTCTCACTTTTAGTGAACTTATCCAAGATAAAAATGTAACTAAGAAACCTTTCCACCAGGTGGCAGGAAGTATCAGACACTTCTGTATCGAACTTAAGATTTTTAACTCTCACTTTTTCAACTTAGAGAAGATTTTTGCTGTGCTTTTAAGTTGTGATATATACATTTGAACGGAGAATGGCTGTTAGAAGCAGTTAGGGGGCAAAGACTTAGGGATCTCCAGATTTCTTTCATTTCCTCTCCTTTGCCCTTGTTTCTAGTTTCAGTGTTACAGACAGGAGACCATTTAGTGATTATTATGTGGCAGCAAGAGGGTGGCTTTAAGATAATCAGGACTGTACTGACAGACTGGGGAAGCTTGGCATCTCCCTATAAAATGCAAGTACTAGAAATTAAAGAAGATTATAAACATTTGAATTGCAATTGACATATGAATAAGGGTTTTGGCAACAGCAGGAGGGTGATGGTATAAAGATAACTCCTGGCAGCACTCCAGGGAAAGCTCAACGCATGGAAATGGGATGAAAAACAGTGGGAGGAAAAAATAACTTCAGACTCAAGGGCAAATCTTGGAATTTTCATCTTTGAAAACAAAGAATGTCAATAGCAGATCTAGGAACACTGGACAGCAATAACTTTTTATCTGTATTATGCCTTCAGGCTTCAAAGAATTCGGTATGAAAAAGGTATGGGGTAGCCAGGAGATGATGGAGCCAAGACAGGCAGATAGGTGAGAAACAGAAGGATAGAAAAGTAAATCAACAAAGACGTAGATGGGTGTCACCTGAGGAAATGTGATGCCCTGTACAAGTTATCTATGGCCGGAAGCCTATAATATCTCACAAAATTTTCAGTTTATACTATCTTAGAGACTTTTCAGTAGTCCAATCAAATACAAAGCCTAGATCTTATTATTTCATCTTTTCAATGAAGGCTTAAATATGATAAAAGTCTCAAAATCATTGCAAGCAATAGAATAATTCAGTTTATCACATTTTTTACAATTTGATCCCCTGCCCTGCTCTCCATAGGCTGCAGCTCCGGCCCGGGGCCTGCTCCTGTGGAGGCTCTCCATGGGCTGAAGCCTCCTCCAGGCCACATCCACCTGCTCCACCAGGGGTTCCTTCATGGGCCGCAGGGGAACTTCTGCTCTCAAAGATGCATAACCTTGATCACATACTACATGTGGTGACTTTTCATGTAATTGTCTCTGGCTTAGCTCTGGCCAGCAGCGGGCCCATTTTGGAACTGTCTGGAGCTGGCTCTGATCTCACATGGGGCAGCTGTTGGGCTCTGCATCCCTGCAGCCACCTGCTACCAAAACCTTGCTATGTAAAGCCAGTACACTTGTAAACATGTTCACTTAACAGGGTTATAGACAGGGTGGCATCAATCCTATTTAAAGTAAGAAATTGTAATTGTACATAACCCTTGAAGATTCTCATCTCTTAAGAGCGTTTCTGTAACAGCTTAATATTTCCAAACCTCCAGAAAGAGAGAAACTGAAATGGGAAGAATATGACATGACAGATGATAGAGAAGAATTAGTGTATGACGTACAACTGAAGTCTCTAATTCTTGCTGTCTTTGTCTGCGATCACTAGAAAACACCTTGCTTAGACATGATGTAGCATATATCCTATAAGGATATGAAAATTTGTATTGATGTCCAGATTAGAGCTAACATATGTCTTCAAAAGTCATCTACTGCTCAAGTGCTGTCTTTCGTTAGAGCTGATCGTGATAGCTACATTTATACCAATAAACCTTAAAGGAGAACCATTCCTGGGCACTAGACTTTATCTTTCCTTTTATACAACAATTAGCTTGGGATCTAAGCACTGTTGCTGTCCCGGGCTGTTTCTGGGAATGGTTTAGGATTTATTATGTACCTGAGACCAAGGCAATTTGCATATGGATATTCTCTTTTGGAGGATGAGAAAGCCTAGTAACTCAAATATGAACTGTTATATTCCAATTGGCCTCTGTGCCAAGGATTACTCTTGGACACAAACAAGCCTTGATGTTCAACTGTGGCAACGCACATATGTCCATCCACTACTTTTTTTTGGCAATGACCATTAAGCTTGAGCTGGCATAAGAATAATCTTGGAACACCTTTTATCTCCACATCAAGGTATGTATATATATAATTTCATCAGAAATTTCTGCTGTGTGTTCATGCACACCTACGTTTTCCCAAAACAAACCTTCATGCTTCCCTGAGGTTTCTCTACCTTACAGCAGGCATGCATATAATTCAGTTTGATCTCCAAAGATTCTTCATCCATCTCCATCACTAGGGCCAACAGTAAGAAGCAGCTCTCAGGAGACTACCATGCAGGATCCTCCAACTCCAACAAAATCACAAACAAACCCATTTCTCTCAATTTCTCCAGTTTTTGTTTTCTGAGCCTTGTTTTCTTTTTGTGTGTGTAACAAGAATCATGGTTATGGCACTACAGCATACTCAACATTAAAGGTTTTCAATTTTAAGAAATGACCTAGCTTCACTTCACCGTGCAATCACCACAAAAGAAAGCCTTTGAGGTCTTCAATATGTCTTTAAAGTATCTCTTCAGAAGTAGAAGACAACCTGAAAAATTATTTTCCAATACCAATTAAAAAAAAAAGTGGGGGTGGGGGGGGCAAGGGGGAACAACATGACAAAAAGCAAATTAAAACAACTCTTCCTAGAGCTGCAAGAGTCTGCTGCACAGATTTAGTCTCACACTTTCAGTTTCTCTTTCACCCAGACTTGCCATTTCTGGCAGACCTGGTTTCTCCTCTGTACGTCCGGTCACCTAGAGCAGCCACTCTGCTTTCTGCTGTCTTATAAATTCAGTGGTGCACTTAAAATCTCTGCTTATGCCTCAGTTCTCTCTCTCCTTCTCTTCCTTGCTTATGATTGAAGCGTGTGATTGTATTATTTACAGTAAGTCTGTAAAATGTTTGTGGAAACATTTTCCTGGACAGAATATCTGAACCAAATAAGTGCGGCTTAAGTACCTCTCAGATTCCTTGTGGGAGATGAAAATGAGCATAAATACGTAATTTATCTCATCTTCGTATTTCCTCACCTTTGCAATCTTAGATAGCAAAAGAAAAAAAAAAAAAAAAAAAAAAAAAAAAAAAAAAAAGGCACTTTTTTTTTTTTTTTTTTTTTTTAAATGCAAAACCAGAGGTCACATAATTCTGAATATTGACAATATTATTGCAGAAATCAGTTCTGTGGCATTCAGTAAGACACTCAGGTTCATCATTCAATAGCATTAAGATATTTTTCTACCTTGGAGGACTGAGTTCAAAGCACCAAGATGATTAGCAATATCTCTAATTTAAGCCTTATTTGTAATAGAAACTATTTTAAGTACTTAACAAGGATGACCCTCCTGCAAAATACAAACAGTGAGAACAATGGGATGGGAGAAATGATGTATTGTGGTTGTTAACTATATGGCAGTGTAGGAATGCAGACTTCACTATAGCCATGAAACCCCTCATACACACTATTATACTCAATATACAAAGACGATAATATTTTCAAAGGGACATTAGCTGCTGAGGAAAGTATTTACAGGGAAACAAACAAGAATGGAAAATTCCAGAAAGAAAATGGATAGGAAACAATGAATATGGGTCAGTCCCCTGAGGAGAAAGGATAGAAAGGTTTCTCCAAAACATCGTGGATGAAACTATGTCTGTGGGTGTAACAATTCCTTCCGAGATGCAGGGAAACAAACTGTAATGCTTTATGTGCTTTGTATTATTCTGGCTGATGCAATACTTGTGTTGGGCACAGAATCCAGCATAAGTTGTCTATCAAATTTACTGTATGTATATGAGATTAAATTCTGTAAGCAAATGAAGGGGAATGCTGTGAGTGAGTGGTTGTGAATGTATTGTTGTGCATGTAAAAGGCAGGTTCAATATCTGTGAACACTATTTTATTAATCTGTTGAAGAGACTCTGACATGCCAGCACATTAGAGAAGGGACAAAAAAGCAGACTTCTTTTTTCTTCTTCTTCTTTATAAATAAATAACAAAATTAAAAAAACAGTGGTCCTGAAACAACTGTCACTGCTTGTTGCAAAGAGGAGTCCTACCCCCCCCTCCCCCCCCCCCCCCCCCCCCCCTTACTGTTACTTGGGGACTGCGTGTGGCAGAGGAAGTAGCTGGCCCTGGAGAAGTAGAAAAGTACAAAACTAGGCTTGCTAAAAATCTCTGTTTAGCTGGTGGACAAAATCTGTTTTTGTTCTCAAAAAAACTTGTCAAATACACCTGAGTCATTTTCACTATAAAAATGAGTAAATACCTCCCTTTTGTCATCGTTCCCATATATATAGTTAGATTTGCTTATAAATGAGTTTGCATGATGTATATTCTACCATAACTGTCTATATTATTTCTAGGTGTAGTTATTAATGCAAGGTTTTATTTGTATATTGGAAAGAGTTTCTTCTGGAAGAAAAACAAACAAACAAACAAACAAAAAACTTATAATCTTATTTGAAATGTAGCCATTTCTCATAAAGAAGCTACATTCCCAATATATCTGCTATCATTACTAAAATAAAGAAGACTTAAGTATAATTTATAATTTCTGGAGGTTGGATTTACAAAACTATGAATATTCAGTGTCATCTTCTTGGCTAATAATGAAAAATGTTATAATTGTAACTACGTTCACTCTTCATTGTGTCCTGAAAACACAATAAAAGAGAAAATGTAATGAAAGACTAATATTCCTAAAAGCGATTGCTGGTTTGTACTGCTGTTTGAATGCAACCTGCTCTTGATGCAAAATCTTGATAATTACTGAAAGACCTTGTCATATCTTAAAACAAACAAACAAAGAAACAGCAATAACAACAAACAAACAATGCCAGTCTTCATAAAGCAATTGTCATCACAGGGATAACAAAACTGAACTGATAGTTCAATTTGTTTACTATAAGTGCCTAAAGCAAGTGGCTAAGGAAAATAAGTACAACCTAACCCCAGCATCAAAAATAAGGAAGAAAAAAAAAAAAAAGTAATAAAATATGTAGGCACTGGTAACATACATCATTGCCTACTACACGACAATAGCATAATCCATGGTAAATGACTGTGCTCCTCCTGTATGCACCAACCACATATCAGAGTCTGAGATGGCTGAAGGTGACTTTAATCTTTGTTCCTTCTTGAAGTCATAGTCCCATTGCTATCTGATGACACTTCTAAGACTGAATAAAACTGCAAAATATGGTGTAGATGGTTGATAATTCACGTTTTGTTCAATATTAATAATCAGAAGGGTAGAAAGGGGGAATTTGAATGCTTTCATGAATCCTTTAAACAGAAATTTATACTGACAACATTTTTATTAACATGGTATGAGTCAGTTTGACTGGGCAAACACTTGAGCTCACCCTTGTAAAGAATTTGTTTCCAGTTATAGTGAAATATTTCTTTCATACAGTTTCTTTGGCATACATCTATGGGCATCGATGACACTTTGGTCATACATCCATGGTCACTCTGTTCCAAGTTCTCCTTCTGTCCCATAAGATCTAAGCAGGTCTTTCTGTATGGTTTTGGTATAAGACATTTGCCTGTCTAGATGTCTTTGCAGAACTGAGCCTTAAAGTAACAAGTAGAAATGAGTGAATGGCATACTAGATGATCATTCAAGGTCCCACCAATTCCTAACATTCTGTGATTCCGTGATTCTGTGATACATGCTGAAAGGACCATTAAAAATAATGTGTTGTTTGCTGTACTCACAGTTACTTGCAAATAGTGTTACACACTGGCTATCTCTTTTCTACATATATCCCCATGGAAAGATCTTAGATTTCTACATACACCTAAATTAATAAAGCTTCACACATCAAATGGATATTTTGATCTTATTGCAGGAGTCAGTGAAAAAACAAACAAACAAACAAAATACAACAACAACAACAAACAGGATTCAGAAGATGAAGAAACCTGAGAAATAATGAATTGGAGTAAGTGGTCTAAGTCTTCAACCCAAAATCTTCCCTCAAAGCACTAGATCCAATAACCTACACATAGCACTATAATACCTATCCACAGCTGTCAACACTTCCCAAGTTTGCAGCCCAGGCTTTTAGCTCAAGTCAGCCTTGAGTGTGTTTGCCATGAGGGCATCTGTCAAACTGAAGTCCCACTGATGTCTCAGTGGTGACAAGATACTAGACTAGTGTTAATCATGAAGCAAAGGCAGCAACTGAGGGATAAGGGGAAGCAACATTAATCATATGCATAGATATTTTGCTGAATACAAATGCATGCAAACTCACTCTTAAATTCTCTCCCATATACTAACAGTCAAAAAGCCTGTCCTCCTACTCCATCAGCAACCCTGTAGCCATCAGACCCAAACCCTTCTCTTGTACAATTCATTTTATGCTTTCTGTAAGTCTTTCCACTTAGTAGGATTAAGACGGAATCATGTCATGCCTCAGTGTTGTATTGTTCTGCACAAATATTTCAAGAAAATAAAAGCTGACTGTAATAGAAATTGTGGTAGTCACTAACATGCACCTGCAACACATCAAAATGAGATAAAACATGAAATCAGCATGCACCTCAAATGCTTAGGAAGTTATGCAAATGGCAGAGGAGCTACAATCAAGGCCATTGCAAAATCACAAGCAGCAGGATGAAAGGACTGGGTTTATAATCTAGTCATCATGCAATGATTTTCTTCCTGCTGCATAGCTTGTTAATTACAAATCTATCAATTATGATGCTTGAAAAGCCCTACCTCCCTAGTACTCAATGAACATTTTCAGAGGCCAAATGCCACTCTTATCTCCTAGCAGAAAAAAAAAAAAAAATCATCTTTGCAGGTTGAAAATTTAATACCACTCACCAGCACCATGTTTGGTGTCCAGATAGAGGAGTTTTCTCAATAAAGAACTTTGACCTGTGTTCAACTCCTTGCACTGCTGTGAGATCTGTATATAGATTTAATCTCATTTCATAATATCTCTGGGAGAAAACCTGAGCCTGTGGAGATTAATGGCAACCTCACTGCCTTGGTTCCCAGCCTGAGATAAGGAGATGGCACACAAGGGTATTGTAAAAAGAAATTTGGGCTACACATGTACCTTAATTAACAGATGTAGAGCTCTACTGCAGAGATTGCTGCATTTAGTCATAAGTGAAACTGCTCCTGTATATGTTGTACAGCTCATAAAGTGCTTTGGGGTTTGGAAAGTAAAAGTTTGCATAAATCAATGTATTTTTATTGTGTGATACAGACAAAATTACATATTTGCATTCAGAGTCTGGAATCAGGGATAATTTGTGTAAATTCGTTTCTTAATTCTCTTATTAATGTGGTGCTCACTTACTTACAGCACAGTATTTATGGGATGCTTTGACAAAGCAGCTCACTATTTTATTTCCCTATGTCAAGGACACCATTGCTGCTTGAGCATTCTCATATTCAGCAAGCAGATGTGCACTTCCCATGAGCTGAGCTCTGAGGTTTGATGGACTATAGTAAACATCCACTCAGTGCATGCACGGGAATCTTTTTGATAGATGGGTGAAGAAAATGGGTAATGCGTATTCAAAAGGGACAGGAAATAGCAGTTGTGAAAAGCACTGTAGAGACTCTTTAAGTGTTCCTCCAGTAAGCATACAGATTATATCTGGATTTTACTAATGATCCTCTGCCTAATTACTGTCAGCAGCAAATAATTTATTTCTAACACTGAGGTCAGGAAGAATTCTTTACATGTAAAGTGTTTATGACTGATATTTGTATTAAAGAGAAAAAGGAAGCATTTTGAAAACTCTATATATGTTACCAAATATTGGCCAGTTTGCATACAGGGTTTAAGTAATAGTTTTTCCTTTGGCCTGGTTTTACCACTGTGCTCTTGAATGGACCTACCAAAGTAGTTATTGGCTATGTTTTGGATTTTTTTTCCCAGTTTTAAATTGCTTTGAATTGGCCAAATGACATCAGTTAGATTTTACTGAGATATTAGCATCAAATATCAAATGCATTCTGTTCTGCCTCTTATGTGATGCCCTCCCAAGGCTGTGCTCATGCACGTGTTTTTGTGTGCATAAGTAATATAGGGGAAAAAAGCCAAAACTGTAGTTTCTCCTTCACATACACAACACACATCTCCTCAGCTGTCCTCTGCTGTTGACATATTGCTGGGGCGATTCCAAGAAACCTTGTTTTCTTGTTTTATATTTCAGTAGGATTTTTAGCAAAAGATTTCCTGACACTTATACATAAGGTGTGTAAGAGTATGTATGGTGCCTCTTTTCTTAAATAAAAATAAAGCAAGGTGAAAAGTATTGAAATACTTATACAAGTAAATCATAGGCAGAAACTGGGAAAAACAATGTTTTCTCTTGTCTAGCTGTAATTAATAATAGAATAAATTTCATTTTTAACAAGAGAAGTTTGATTCAAATCTTTTGTTTTCTGTTATTGTAGTAATGGGAGTGAGAAGGTTAATTACCTTCCCAATGTTAATAAAAATCTGGTATTTGAAGTATAATCTTTCCCTGCCACGTGCTGCAACTATATGTTGGTTTAATAATTTCTGAAGTCAATGGCAGCTCTTTCATAAACTTCAGTCAATGTTAGATGAGACACTTGCTATCAGAGTGAGGATCGACAATTAATGTCTAGTGTGGGTTAAGTGGAAGAACCACGACCACAATCAGTCCTTCTCATTGCAAGTCACTTGATGTTTTCATCTTTTGATTTAAGGGTTCTGAAGAAAGCAGATTGGTCCTTAAAAATCACTCCTAAATTAGAATTTCATGATCCATGTCTACAGTGGGAAGGAATTACCTGAAATCCCATGAAAATATTTCAAAGAAAAAAAAAAAAAAAAAAAAAAAAAGTATATGAACCTTTCTCTCACACTTTATGTTGTTTTTCCCTCTGCCAGAGGAAGTAATTCTTTCTTTCTTTTCTCTAACCTGTTCTTCTAACAAAGAATAAAGGCTGAACAATGGGAAACACTATACTGGGGTATACAACAGAGTGAAGCATACAACTTTCAGAGTTGTTTAGCAGATCTATTGATGAAAAAAGATCTCTTTAGTGGTGCTACAGAACAGCACAATAGGATGTTGAACACAATTTATCCTTATTGCTGTTGCTGGCCAGCATAAGTTTAAAGGCCAAAACAGAACTTAAAGTAAGCCCAAACAAATCTCCTGATAAGAAACAGCATTGAATTGTCACTTAAAATCTTGTTAATAGATCCTTACCATTTTAGGTAGACTAGATAGAGAATTTATGACCTATTCATCAGGTAGAAGCAGAAATGAAAAAAGCTATTTTTGTAAGTCCAGAGTAAAATCTCATTCAGTTTCTCCACATTATAATAATTTGGGCAACAGCCACACTCAAGAACTTGTCTTCCCTGTGAGGTAAAATGGTCTCTAGTCAGCAATGTAGGATTGAACTGCTTTGTTCTTTTTATATGTAAATTTGTGCTTGGAAAATCATCAACTAATTTTAGTCTGTTTGGGTTGATGTGTCTCTGTGCCAAAAGTTGCATTTGCATTCTAGTTTGGCTTCCTTTTGTCTCTCAGAAAACTGATATAGGTGTTCATGTATTACAAATATATAGATGTGTATTTAACTCTATGCCAACTAGTTTTACAAAAGGTGGAAAAATCACAGAATTCATTCACAAAGTGCTCCGAAATGGGGATTTCACTAACTGCTCTCTAATCTCATCACAGCAGCACTAAAGTCCCTCGTTGTTTATAGCTGTACTCTGCTTCAGGAAAAAATCCTAAGTGTTCACATGGTCAACATTCCAACAAAGTTTCTCTTCCTGTTAAACATAACTACTCCTGTAAATGTGGAAATTCTGGGTTGTATCACTTATGGGTGGACCTGGATTTGACACAGAGACACAGATATATAAACACAGCACCTAAACCCTGCAAAAACTGTTGTGGCTAAGCAAACAGCCCATTGCTTTTTGGTAGCATACAATAATCTAAAACCTTCTCCTTACCTTCCCAAAACTTTGTGTTCTCACTTCAAAACTTCAGAAATATTTTACCCTCCATCCACGCTCTTTCTCCCATCTCTTTTAAATATTTCTATGACACTGTTCTTTTATCTTTGAATGATTTATTCATATCAAAATCATCAGAGAAAATTTATCTTTCTAGTTTTTTTTGGAGAGCTTAAAACAAACAAAAATTACAAGAAAAAAAATAAAAGATTATAAAAGATTTATGTACAGAACCTGACTCATTGTCATTTGGATTGATGTCCTCTTGGGGAAATAAAAAAATAAAAAAATTAAAAAAAAAAAAAAAAAGTCCTCTCTGAGATCACGGAACAAGTGATCATTGCATTTCCTAGTTGCTTGCTCAATATATAGCTATTCTTTATCCCAATACCCAACAACCAGAACAGCATACTTGTATTTTTATTTTTATTTCTCTGAACAATGTTATTTTTTCCTCCCAATAATTAACCTTTTCCAGTCATTTGAAAGACAATGGTGAAGCACTGTTGAAGAGGTGACGGGTGACATTGACTAAAGCTGTTAATATTTTGGGATTCTAGCAGACAGCACTGAGAAAATAGTCTGATTAGGCTGGGTTGTTGTTCAGTATTTTTCATTAATTTGTTTTGGTTTGCCTTTTAATCTCAAGCAGACCATTTGCAGCATTCTTTGGCAAAGCATACGGTTTTAAAGACAAAACTGAGAATAATGTTTTCAATGAAAAGTGAGCTCAACTGACTACCACACTTCAGATATAATTACAAACTGATACCTCAGCTGCACATCTTCTGAAAGTTGACAAATCTTTTCAATTTCACAAAACCCAGGCCATTTTATGAAAATATCTGATGAATGTAGAGTTCTACATGGGTTTGACGTGAAGCCAGGAAAAACAAAGGCTTTGACAAGCTTTCTTATTTTCAGATCCAAAATTCAAATATAACAGAGGGAAAGGATCATGGACCATGCAGATTAAAACCACACAAATCCAGAATCCAGAAATGTCTAAAACCAACCCCTTGGAGATGATTGATTTAATGTAACGAAAGAAAATAGTGAGATAAAACTATCAGCCCTAAGAACATCTCTACTATGCACTTAAGGCAGCATGCTCTAACTTTAATGCATTTTATCAGGTACCTGATAGTGTGTTCTTTTCCGCAAGTAGAGAACAGCAGAATTCCTACTGAGAATTGTAAGATTTTGGTAGGTATATTTAACACCTGCAGGATTTAGGCATCTTGATTCTTGCTTTCCAGCTGTATTTACACTTACCATAGGCTCACAGAGCCTCAGCTTGTCACTGAAAACTCAAAAAAGATGCTACTAGACAGATAACAGAATGGTTGAGGGTGGAAGGGGCCTCTGGAGGTCATTTGTCCAGCCCCCAAGATGAATCTTATTTGGGGGCCTTTATTTCCATACACGGTCTGGATACTCTTCAACTCTCCCTGTTTGGGATCGTTAGCTTTTGTGGCTCCCTGCTCTTAGCTTGCAACCCATAATGTCTGTCACAGAGAATTGTAATGTTTATACATGCTGCCTGGCACTCTCCCATTAATCTGAAGTAGGGTTACTAGGTCCTACTGTAATAAAAGAAAGGATCACCTGCAGAAATCTGGTCTGGATCCAGACTTTTGCCCAGATAACTGTCTCCAGTTCTCTTTTGGGGAAGTAGTCACAGCAGGACATCACAAGAGAGGAGGCAGGAAGAAGAGAGTTAATAATAATAAGTTTAAATGTCTGCTTTAGCATTTTGATGCACTTTGCACATTTTTTAATCATAGTTTATATGTATATCCTGTAATCAGAGGTGGCTGGCCCATGGATAGCTGCAGTACATTGCATTTTGTGTATTCCAGATAAGTGAGACAGGGAGAGAGATTCATTGATTGAGTCTCTGTATTTTAAGTGTTACTATATTTACTAGATAACAAATTAGAAATTTGTTAGACAGCAGGATAAGTAGCTGTCTGTGAATCATGCATTTATTATGCATGACTCTTTCAGAGTCATTAGAAGTTGAAAAGAAAGACTTACTAGGAAGAGAAGAGGAATTCAGCTTGGAGCTGCTTAAGGACCACAACAATGTGTCTAAGCAACAGTCACTGTTAACGGCAGTCCCCAGGTTGCAATCCAGGAGTTTGCATATGAAGTTTCAGAGATATTTGCAAACACTAGTATTATTATACAAATGGATAGACCAAGGCACAAAGAGTCTTAACAAAGTTCCCATCAATATCTTCAACATCTGTGCTATTGGAAACAGCAGAGAACACAGTAAATCTGATTTCCATTCATTTTGTTCACCTGTTAGATAGCATATTATATTCACTGTATGAAACTTCTTAAATTTAATGTAATAGTGTCTAGATGTAAAACTGCAGACCATTTCATTTCCTTACCTTTCCATTTTGATATAACAGTGAGTCTCATTTCCGGTCTTGAATAATTTTGGAGTACTGCTCACATCAGTTGTGCTCAGCTACAAAGATGGCAGCTGGGTATAAGCATGCAATGAGACTGATGTAAAAGTTAGGATGAAGTAGGAAAGGATAATTTGTATCCAAGATAATGTAGTTTTAGCTAGGATGTAATTATTGCCACTGGAACTGGACCAGAAAACTGAAGAAAAATCCAGGAAAGAGCACAGGTTAATCTCCTTTCCTAAGCAGAAACAATTAAAGGAAAACAATAGCTCATGGTTAATAGGAAAATATAGTAGTTGTGCTTTATATCTAGTATATTTTTCCTAACCAGAAGACATCAAGTACTAGATTACTGAATCACTTAGTTTGGTCGTGGAGGGGTTGTGTTATTTTGTTCTGTTTTGTTTCAATGCCAGTCATCTGGTATGACTGTTGATGGAAAGTTTTGTATGGATAGATCTTAATGTTAACTTTGTCCTTCTTCATCAATGAAATTAT
Organism: Nettapus auritus; assembly: GCA_011076525.1. NCBI lineage: Eukaryota > Metazoa > Chordata > Aves > Anseriformes > Anatidae > Nettapus > Nettapus auritus. Next base: position 200,657,200 of record CM021765.1, read on the forward strand.
TGTCAGCAGACAAAGCCAGATCTAGTACTGACTTTATTGTGTCTATATCTTATCAGAAAGAATAAATACAAGCAAAATAAGAAAACCATGATGGCCCTATCATTGTCCTCTGACCCATACTAATCCTGGGGTTGAGATCATTATAGTAAATCTCAGTAATTCTCTCTGACCACAGGCTAGACCTTTTTCTATTCACGTCCCTTCAGAGTAGCCCATAGGAGACAAGGTGCAGCAGTTAACTGTAACAAGACACTTGACCTTTGGCAATAAAGTTCCAGCATGTCTGATGACACTGTTATGAAAGTCAAGTAGGTAGAGTACTCCATGTACAAATGAGTTGGAAGAGAACACATGCTTATGATTAGTAAGAGCTGAACTCAAGTACCCAATCAACTGACTGCCAGATTTCATCCACCATCATTAAAACAAGGGAGTGCACAGAGAATGGTAGAACTTAAAAAATAACCCCGATTAAATGTCAGAAAATAATTGCTTAAAGTTAAGAAGGTCAATGAATTGCTATTGGAGTGAGCTGAGACATTGCTCTCTAGTGGCCAACAGAAAAAATGTACTTGTAAGGACAGTTTTTGGTGCAACATATTTAGGCACACACAAGCTCATTATGTTCTTTTAACAGCCTCTGTTATCTAAGATGATGCTTCCTTAATTGGGAGATCATTGACCACTACAAACATAAAAAAATTGAAGAATTTGAATTGGTGAATCTAGATTTCTATAAACGTCTAAATAATTCCATATTGAACCATAGAACACATAAACATAAATTTAAATCTAGTTATTTAATGTACTTAAATTATTTTATTTTAATATAGTGGTAGCCTGCAGTGGGATTCTTTAGACATATATGGGTTCTCCAGGGGTCAGTTATTGTCTTAGTGACTGAGCAATAATAAAAATAAAGATGGTAAAAATCATGCTAGCTGCATTGTCAAGTGGAATAAAACGGGGGGCAAACAGCATTCTCAAAGCATTATTTATTTTTTAGTATGTTGAGCCCATACAAACCAAGTGATGTTTTTTGTCACTGTCTTTATTTTTGCAGAGCCAAAGGAAGTCATCAGGCCATGGGCTGTCAATATTCCTTCTCAAATAACCTGCTGTGTTTTGCAATGGCTTGAATTTAAGGTGCAGCTGTGGGGGAAGAGGGGTCACAGTTTGATTGTGTTGGGAGGAATGATGTCAAAGAAATACCTAGGTGGTGTGGTTTCATTAAAAGCATCATTACCATGTTTAGCTTTCAGACAGGATTTTGAATATGCCAAGAGCAGACATAATTCTAAAAGCATGCACTGAGAGGAGAACAGGGTCTCAGGACAGCATCCAAGGCTGGGACATATGGAGAAAGTCAGACTAGGTGGTTTTAACTGGTCTTATTCAAAGAAAATATACAGCTAATTGAACAACAAATAGCAAGAACAGATAAGTACTTTTTTTCTTTTTCATCTCTATACTAAGCCAAAATTGCTTTAAGAGGAGTTTAAACAGGAATATGTGAAGCTAGGTTTTATTTTTTCAACGTTTTTTTTTTTTTTTTTTTTCTTTTTTTTTTTTTTTTTTTTTTTTTTTTGGTATAACTGCCACAATTAAGACTGCTGTACTGTAGATCACTTAGCTCTGATATCCCTGGTTGTAAGCCCGCAGAAGGCAAGCTTAAGAGTGTGTTGAGATGAGAAGTTATACCCACACTCTCCAATTTGATACACTTGATGACATGAGATGAGGAGAAACAGGCAAGTTAGGGAAAGGACTGTAGAAACAAATATACCAAAAAAAAAAAAAAAAGTAGGCAAGGTCTGGCAATGATCTGTGTCTGACCTGTTAGTCTGACCTGTTAAAGAAGCTACCCATAGGCTGTGGTGGCTTGCAGTCCTGAAAGCGAGAAAATGAGAGTAACAAAGCAAAGCTTTAAAAAAAAGAGTGTTATGTTTAAACAGTAAAAATTAATAAGAATTTAAAAAATCTTCATTGCATACTGAAATGAAGTTGGTTATTTCACATTGGATCACAGGTCTCTCCATCCCATCATCCTGGCTCTGAACGTGGCCTGGAGCAGATGCCTGGGGATGGTCACAGGAGCAGAACAAGCATACACTGATACTTTTTCTAGGACACTCTGCCAAGCTCCAGCTCTTCATGGGAGATTTTATTTCCCTCTGGATGACTTTGTCAGATCTGGAAGCTAAAATTGCTAATTCAAGTGTAAAATGGGGATTTTAAGGTTAAAGGCAAATCTAACTGTGGAATCTCTATAGAAGCCTCTGCAATACTGCTGTTTCAGTAAAAGCAACCAAATATGCACTCACAATTTCTATTGAAATCAATTTGATTTATGCATGAGTATCTAAGGGCAAAATATGCCCCTGTGAAATTTCTCATCAATATATAAAAGCAGGTGCTATCCCAGAAGAAAAAAAAAAAAAAAAAAAAAAAAAAAAAAAAAACACTTTATTTATATCTCTGGAATCCTGATATAGTCATTTTTGGTTTAATCTTTTCCAGGACACTGTTATATTAAAAACCTTTTCAGTACCTTTCTTTTCAGTATTCAGTACCTTACTTTTCAGTATTAAAAACCTTTCAGTAGCATCTATGGGATTAATAATATCTGTCATCTACGAAGACATTACTTTCATTACAGGTGGCATAGTGTATAGTATTTACATTGTATTTAATTCAAGGTACTAAAGACATTTTAAAAATAAAACTTAAATGAAAGCATTGCTGAACCTATCAATGAAATGAGCTTTTGGGGGTGAAACACAACAGCTGTTTAACATCACAAAGCAATATCATTGAATAATTTAGATCACAAATTTGAGAAGAAAAGAACATTTATTCAGGGGAACTCCAGATGGAGTTTAGCAAGGCAGACTGTCATTCCAAGCTAGTGTTATAATTTTAATCTTCCCACCTCCAATAAATAAATAAATAAATAAACAAACAAACAAACAAAAAATGGAGGGGGGGGATTCCTGAAATTCCTGCAACATTTTTTCATAATGTTCAGTAGAATAGTGGATAGCAACAAGAATTTGTCTGTTATGAAATAAATCACTATAAATCTGCCATTATAAGACTATACAACCCTGTCCCTTTTAACATGACACAGAGTGCCATAAATTTATGTCAGTAGATGCAGGAATATAAGAACAAATACATTGAATCAGATCATTAGTCTATTTAACCCAGTGTATTTTTCTACAGCACTGGCCACGATCAGCTCTTTTTGTTGCTAATGCTAGACATTAAAAATATCAGCATCTTATCTGCAACCACAGAACAAACTATTAAGCAAATTTAACCCTAATTCCCATCAGTTAGCTGTTGATTTTTATTTAATGTATATTCCTTTTACAGGTTAAATCTCTCTAATGTAACTGTGAATATTTTCATACCCAGTATATCACTAGAATATTAAGGTTTGTGGCCATTAAGCATATTCCATATAATCTTTATTTATATTACTGATGACCCTGTAGATATATGCAACATGGGCTGATGAAAACTTCAGTGAGCAATTTTCTTGCATGCAGAATTTGATCCTAGTGTGGCATACTGTAGCTTGATAAGCCTAAAATGAACTTTGACTGTGTCTGAAATTCAAATAGAAATATGCTCTGTAAAATCTGATGGTATATTAGGTAATCAATTAGTGAGATTAGCTTTAGTGCACTAAAAGCTTCAGCTAGTCTTACCCAGCCTTGCTGCTCTGACAAGAAAGTGCATCTTTTTAATCCCAAAACTTCCAGTAACCAAGTCCATCACCAGAAAATTATTTAAATATGTCTTACAAGTGTGCAGTATGGATTCTTACAAGAGATGTGAGTAGCAATAGAGCTTTAAATCAAAAAGAAAAAAAAAAATGCCATTGTTTGAAAAATGACATGTAAAATTCATGAAATTAAATAGGGATCAAAAAGAATTCCTAGAAACTTTAAAGATCTTTCAGTATGTGAGGGGAAGGGAAAGGGAGAGATGGAAAGAGAAAAAAGTGCCTGAAGGATGAATGAAAATGAATTGAAATGTAAACTGAATATTTGGAAAAGTGTGCTCAAGAATTCTTGCGCTGTTTTGAATTCCAGACTTTTGAAAGAGATCTATACATGAATGTAGTTGAGAATTTTGTGTGTTATACTCAATGTTGCACTTTATAAAAGGACTAATTTGGAGATTCACTGAATTCCTTGGGCATTTCCCTCCTGTTGTTTGAAGTTTTGTGGGGTCTTGGGCTATTCCACTTCAACCTCCTGTATTTATAGTCTGAGACTTCAGAGGGACTTTAGGTCAGGATCTTGTTCTCTGAAAGATTCGAGGTAATTATAAAATGTGCTTTCAGGATAAAGGTTCTTCGGTGAATAACAAAAATAAATTTAGGTTGTGAAGACAACTAATATATCATATTAGGTGCTACTACAATCACTTATCTTCTGCTTCATGAACAGAGAGGGTAACTCATAACACAGATCAGTCTCACATTACACAGCAGTACCTGGAAGGTACTTCATGCCCCAAAGAGCTTACAGTCCAATATAGGCAGCAACCAGTGGGTACAACAGCTGGGGAAGCAGAAGGTAGTAGTGAAATTATAATCAATGCGATAAACTACAGTCATAGCTCATCAGCACATAATCCAAAATATAAGATGCTATCTAACACTGTCAGTAGCAGACAATTCATCATGTATGCACTGCATTGTGCTTAAAGTCTTTCAAATATGGGCAATTGTGGGCTGTGGAAATTTTCATCTGCTCCTATTGTAGAGTGAAATTTTAGTCATCAAAGAAAAAGCAAAAGAAATCTTAAATGCTCTTCCAAGGCACACCAGGGTGGAGGAGAACCTATTCCAGTTGAAGCTCAGAAGATTTTATATTTAAACGATTGTAACGATCACTTGGTTTTATCATCAGAACAGAGTGTGGCACACTGTTACCATGTAACTGCAGAAGGTGACCAGATGTATTTTGTGCTCATTTAAAGTTTCTGAGAGTTATCCCCAGTCAGATCAAATCATCTGCTTCTCAACTAGAACTAAGAAGTTTTAAAATGTTGTGAAAAATATCCATATCCTAGTATGTTGTGGTTTCCTGGATATCACTGATGAGAAAAATCAGAACAAATGCCTTTCTATTGGAGGACCAAATATTGCCTTTGAGCAGGAGTCCCCAAAAGTTATCCAATAGATATCTCCTATAGTATAGTTCAGAGCTAACAAGGTCAGTTAAATGGCTATATAAATCACAGAATGGTTAGGGTTAGAAGAGGCCTCTGGATGGCATCTGGTCTAACCCAAATGCTCAAGAAATGACAGCTACAGCACATTACTTAGGACTGTGTTCAGAAAACTTTTGAAGAGCTCCTAAAAGGAGACTTCATGGCCATGCTGGGCAGCCTGTGCCAGTGCTCTGTTACCCACCCAGCTCAGAAGTGCTTCCTGATATCCAGAAAGAACCTTGTCCGTTCCAGTTTGTGCCCACTGCCTCTTGTCCCGGCACTGGGCACTACTGAAAAGAACCTGCCTCCATCTTCTTTGCATCTTCCTTGCAGGTATTTCACACCAAAATCTACAATTAGCTGTGAAAATTAGCCATTTATATGGATGAAGACATAAAAAAAAAAAAAAAAAAAAAAAAAAAGACCCAGAAGTGCTTCAAAGGAGGGTGCTGAACTGCCAGTTGGTGAAACCAAGGTGATGATACGTCACAAGGAATGTCCTGACTGCACTGGTGCTTTGCTTGCTTTCAGTCTTACTGGAGCTCTGATTGAGGCTTTGAGCTATCAGAGTAAAATAAATAAATAAATAATAAATAAATAAATAAATAAATAAATAAATAAAAGGATGAAGAATCAGTTTGTTTGAGTTGTTTGCAAAAACCCTGGAGAGGAAGAACCCAAACAGTTTATTGCACAGAAGGAGGTACAGGTAGAGGCTACATCTAAACAAAAGATCGAGACTGCCAAGTTAAAAGCTGGAAGCTTCTGCCTTTTTATAATAGAAAGACTATTTCTCTGCCTGCAGATGTCAGATGTGCACTTACAGATGTTCCTGCAACAAGTGAGGAGGAGCAAATTGCACCAGGGAAGGCATGTGGGCCGTCAGTGAATTATCCACATGTTGGCATACAGAGAAAGCAGAAGAAACTCATGGCTGCAGACTTCTGCAGAGGACAGAAACGTTCATTTGCCAGCCAGACTTGCTGTCTCAGGAGGTTTATCACTTGCTGAAGCTTGAATTTGGGATGATATACAGAGGCTGCTGAGTTTCATTCAGCATTTAGATGATTACCTGTTACTGCTCATCCACTTGGGGTGATAATTCTAAGTATCAAGTGACCTTGAATATGTAAGGAGTAACTACAAACCTCCAGGAGGGAGCACTGAGGGCAAGGGTTGTTCTCTTTAGTCATGTCAGTCAAGAGAAAAAACTTAGATAGGAGAAGACATCCTTCAGAACAAAGTCTGGTTACACAGAGGGTGTTTCAACAGGACCTCAGCTCTACAGCTCTAATTACCATGACATGATCCTGCAGGAAAAAAAAAAAAAAAAAAAAAAAAAAAAAAAAAAAAA
>CM021765.1:200665893-200705664 GCA_011076525.1 Nettapus auritus
GAAGGAAGGAAGGAAGGAAGGAAGGAAGGAAGGAAGGAAGGAAGGAAGGAAAAATTCATGGAGAATAACATGAAAACTGACATCAGCCTTGGTTAAAACAACCGTGAGATAAAAACATTTAGGTAATTGAGCAAGACAAATGGAAGAATTACAGTTCTGGATTTCAGGATAGTAGATTTGACTTGGTTAGGGAATTAGTTTACAGGATTTTATGAGTGACTGCCCTGGATTTCTGGGGACCAGAACAACAGCACAGACTGGGGACTGCCTTGATAGAAAAGTGATTTTTCAGAAAAGGACTTGGGTCTCCTGGTGGACAACATGTTGACTTTGAGCAGTGAAGAAAATTAATAACATACTGGCCTGTATTAGCAATCATGTTGTCAGCAGGTTGAGGGAGGTGGTAATTTTCCTCCATTCAGCATTCATAGGAACCAGTTTGGAGTACTGTGTTCAGTCTGTGGCTTGTCAGCACAAGAAAAGCGTGGACATACTGGAGTAATTCCAGTCAAGGCTACATAGGTGCTTGGAGGGCTGGAGGAAATAAGGTACAAGGAGATGTTTAGAGTACAGAAAGAAAGACTCTTCTCAGAGATGTACAGCAATGGTGTGAGAGCCTATGAAAACAAGTTGTAATGGGGAAAATTATGACTAGATATAATGAAAAATTTTTGCACTGTGAAGATAATGAAATATTGGAACATGGCCCAGAGTAGTTGTGGAATCTCCAGCCCTGGAGATATTCACAGTTCAGGAAGATCTGAGTAACGTGACCTAACTTCAGTCTTCTATAATTTGATGAAACTTGAACTAAAACTGTCTAGAAATATGGAAAATGGTAGAAATGCTCCAAATTTTCAGTCTGCAAACATTGGCTGCAAGCAATCATTGGCTACAGTAAAAGCAATTCAAAAGGTTTTGTTTTTCCAAATTGAGTTCACTGGCATCCTTCTGACTCAAATAATAACTATGAAAATGTGCTTTAGAAGTGAAAAGAATGCATAGTACTCTATGTAAGCATGAAATATTTTAAAGGATTTAAAAAGAAGACTGAGCTTACACAAATAAACCTGTTAAATGTAAAGTTGAAGAGCCTATCTTGCAGTTTTTTGATTGGTCTCTGATAAGAGATTGGATTATGGCTGAAACAAAAACACTTAGAAACTGCTACAAGAGACTGAGTTAATTTTCCAAGAAAAAGAAGTGACTCAGTTCAGAATGAAGCATATGGAGGTTATTGATGATAATAGCATAAACGTGGATAAGAATCCATATTGCTAAGAGCTGGAAGTTCTTTGGAAATGCAGAGACAAACAAGAACAGCACACAGAGCTAATGCTGAGGACCAGCACAATCAAAGTCAATGAAATAATGGAATAAACTACAATAGATTTTGCCACTTTTCAGCAGTTTCGAGCACCATTACTGCATTTGGCTCAAGATAGTACATTATTAAGGTAGTAACCTATAAGGAGGTAGACAGAGCTGTGGCACATGATGAATCAACTACCAGAAATGAAATGGAACATTTAAAACTTTTAAGATGGATGTTAATGAAGAAGCCATTTTGTTGAAAAAAAAAAGAATTCTTCAGTATTCAGAAAACTTCAGTAGAGGAGCTATAGATATCAGAAGGGTGAATAAGTTAAATGTGGGTGAAAGCTTATATTCCTTAAAGGTATACATGTCTCAGCAGTATGTGTAAATAAAAAGCAGAAAAGATGCAATCTGTAACAGTACTAGTGTAAAAGAAAACCATTTGGGGTTAAAAGTGCATCTTACTGATCTTTTGAATAAAACTACCATTGCTGAAGATAAGAATACAGAAGAGTTTTAAAAGGTGTATTCCTAGGAATAGGTAAGTTGTTAGCATGACAAATGTAGTCAAAAGACTCTAATTTTCCTTCTGTGGAGAGCTGTCCTTATCTAAAAAGTAAGCACTAAAACAGGAGATATATAAGCTGGTTTGTGCTAAGAACAATAGAGCAAAGCTTAAAAGTAAAAGTGCATCTTTTATTTTAGAGGGAAGAAAATGATCATCACTAAAAGCATTAAACAAATATATTAAAAATATTATTTTGTGAGTTTGACATGTTTAGTAGGACTCTTGGCAGGTGCTCTTAGAAAAAGAAATTTCATGTTTATGTAAATTCAACACCCTCTATGGGATACATTCTTTCCTTAAAATGCCTTTTAGGTTTTCTGAGGTGCTAAGATTTTGGTTTTCTTTTTAAAGAAAAGTTCTTCTTTTAAAATTTGATCTTCTGAAATATTTTACTTCATCACCATGGGTTCTAAGGTGCTTTGGCATGAGTTAGAAAAATGAATAGGAAGCATAAGGAATATCATACATATCATGTAGATGTTTGTAGAGCTTAGGGATATGGTTTAGTGGAAGATTTGTTAGCGTTAGGTCGGAGGTTGGACTCAGTGATCTTGTAGGTCTCTTCCAACCTAGACTATTCTGATTCTGTGATCATCGTACGATTGAGGACTCTATTCTCTCTTTGTCTACACATCAGCCTGGTAGACAGAGAGAATGTACCTAGTGCTTGAAATGGTAAACATTATAACAGACTTTCGTAGACTGAAAGATTTTCGTCCACAGAATACTCTTTGCATCTACATATTGCACTGGATACCATCTTAGAAGTTGATAAAAGTCCCAAATTAAAGAAACACCAGCCTGGGGTACTGATATGATACAAAACTAAGCTTTCTATTAACACCTCAAGAGGTAATCTTCTCAAGGAATAGTCAGTAGGAGGTTTTTTTCAGGTAATTATAAGCCAGCGTATCAATACCAAAAAATAACAAGGGTTTCTTTGGCCTTGTTTTACATGAACAGAGATGGAAACATAGGCCGTGTTATGGGAGAGATCCTAAGAGTGTAGGAGAAAATGGCAATCAGGAGCAAAAGTAGCCTAAATTTTCCTAAGCCTAATAGAAAAAAGAAAAATATTCCATACTTACTGACCCAAGAAAATGGAACCCAGAATATCTCATTGCAAAGTACAAGAATGAAGTCTAGTTCTGCAGGAAGTGGTGTACCTGACAAAGTAACACCTACCCATAAGATGCAAGTTAGTCGGCACTGCATGGTGCAACGTGAGCTGTAGATCACTTTATACTAAGTGGCTGTGACGCTGACACTGCACGGCCTCTTCTCAGTATGCCAGTAGTACAGGAGGTTAGAAACAGCTGGAGATCTGCACTAGTGTCATTCACTGTGCATCAAGGTAGAAACAGGGTCAAGACTTAGAAACCCTGTTTTTAACTGATTTGTTTTCTTTAATGAGAAGCTGGGGGAAGGAGAATGAAAAAAAAAAAAAAAAAAAAAAAAAAAGTTTATTTCTAACAAAACATCAAACATCAAATGAACAAGACCTGTTGAGCTGATCAGAGCTTGTCTCAGAGTGATTCCAGCAAACACCTCCTTATTTCTCTATCTCATGAAGTCAACTTTCTATTGACTGGGAGGAATCCTCCACAGGTTTTGAGCTCTTGGGCAGACAGCCCAGGGAAACTCACAAGCTAACACCTCCCATTTCTCAAGCAATGTGTAAAGACAACTATTAGTGCAGCAACTATTGAAACAGATGATACTGTGCTCCTAAAACAAGCAAGGAAGAAGAGTGGATCAAGGAACAGAATAACCAAATATTCCCGCACTGCTTGTACTGCCTGTTGTATCCTTTGTTCAATCTCTCTTTAACTACATTTCAAAACAGGAGTTGAGTGTTTTTGTACAGCATCTCATCCAATGGGGCAGTGCTAAAACACAGCAATTAACAAGAGAGATTACAGCAGATCTTCCAACATTGCATCAAGGTAGGATCAGTCAGATATAGTCCAAGACATGGCCACACATAGCTTGCACTGCACCAAACAAGATTGGTTTTTTTCTTCTTAGGTCACAGAGATTATATTTTCCCAAATCTCTGATTCTTCTTCTAGCTTAATATCTTGGCTTTTAGATAGCTTGATCATGCATGGTCCATCACCATTTTAATTAGCTCCATTCACTGCCATAAACAGTTGCAGTATATTTTGGACCCAGTGGATAACTAAGCATATCCACCTACCATATGTATTTTAGGAGGGCCATCTTTTTGTTTTTAAGGATTGTGTGACTAGGAAGAAATACTGTTTGAACTAGTAAGGTATAGAAAAGTCTCTAGGCCACAGTCCTCAAGACAGTAAATCAAACCCACAAACCACAAAGAATCTGATATATTCCCTTGATCCAAAACAATAGGTTGAGAATTGATGCTTTCATATTGTCCTTGGAGTAACTACTTTCCTGGGATTTTGCTGAAAAAGTTACAAAGATAGTAGGGAAACTGTAAACGACATTTCTCAATGTCACCCTGTGACATTCCATTGCTTATATTTGCAGTTTGCTCATCCATTACAAGTCCTCCTCATCCTTGTAGGAAAAGGAAAGATCACTTACAAAATGTGTAAATAAAAAATATATATATATATGCATTATATTGCTATTGGAAGCCTAGATTTCTCCCACTGTGACTGAATCAATTTCTTTCCCCATTTGCACATGGTCAACAAGAAATATTTTTAGGGTGGGGAATTTGGTTGGTTCTCCTAAAAGCGAGTTCAGAGAAAACTTCATGTTCTTACAGAAGCAGACAGGTTAACTCTTATGCAAAGAGAAAGAAGATTATTACTGCTGGATCCTTTGTATCTGATCGTTTCTATTCCTTCTCCCACCACTGATCAACCCCAACTCCTTCTGTATGAGCTCTTCATTTTGTGCAATGTCTGAGATTAGACTCAGCTTTAGTCAGGCCACGTCTTTCAATGAAGTGCATGGTGTGATTTTGCAAAGTGCTTTATCAATTGAAATGCACTTGAATATATGAGATGTTCAGATATTATCCAAATGCTCTAGAGTTCACAGAGCATGATAATTACCATGAAATACAAGAAGGATCTGACAGTTCACATCTGACATTCAGCTTAGGATGTCCAGCTTTCAAAAAAAAAAACAAAAAACAATACAGCATACACTCAGGCTCTCAAATTTAGAGCCTTGCAAGTGTGTCAAGTTGGACACTCAAAATAACATTTTATTTTTTTTTTTAACTGTCTTGGCTAGTGTTTTACATTCTGTATCCAGTTTACTGCAGCTGCAGTAAAAGAGGTCTAATATGTTGGCTTGTCTGAATAGGGCTTGGTTATATAAAGCCATGGATATTGTGCTAGCAAAAGGTTTCTTGATTGCATGAAGAATAGAGTGGCCAAAGAACAGAATGTTTAAATAATAGGTACCAAGAAATGACTCAAATGCAATGATGAATATACTAGAGCTTTTATATGTGAGGAGGGAGTAATGTTGAGCCTGTTCTGTTTTAAGAGCTGTGATATCACAGCTAAAGTATTTAGACCAGAATGAAAAATGTTTTGAAAAAGCTTCATAATAGATTTGTGTTGCTGGACCAGTCAGTAATGAGAGGAGATAGCTTTAGATTGTGCTAATTCCACTTTTAAAAGCTGCAGAAATTTGTCATTGATCTTAGTGGAATGGAATATGACTGTGCAAAAGAACTGCTTTTGAGGAGGTAATGTTTTACAGGAGCATTGAACAAAAAAGACATCTGTTATAAGGGTTTTAAGTCAGTTTTTATTGTATAGGAATAGCCAAGAATATTTGCGCTTAAGAAAAAGCTCTTCACTTACTAAGCTTTCCTCCTTCCTCTTTGACTGTTCATCTCTGTACAAAGAGTCAGAACAAGACTCAGGCAATATCAAAGTCACATTTGAAATCCCAGATTCAAAGTTTGTGGTGGGATGAGATAGTTCATAGGCCTTTTTTCTGGTTCTGTGCACAGGCAAAAGCTTTTGTCCTTCTTGCAGAAGAAGGAATTTGGTCTGCTTCTAGCACACACACATTACCCACCCCATCCCTTACGCCCCTCAAAAAAGTCAAAAAGTCACAAGTTTACTAAACGTAGAAAACTTTTGTGATAATTTCAATAACAAATATCAAATAGATTGTATCTGTACTTTGTGTATGACCTAGTTTTCTAATTTTCAGCCTGGAGTTTCACAAAGGTGTAGTCTACCAGCATATTGTCTCTGTGTTTCAGTTAAGACCTGGATAAGTCTCAGTGTATGCTCATATTTCAAACATAGACATTTCCCTTGCAAAGATCTAGGGTGGGACTCAGCTTCAGCCTAGCACAAATACATTTTTATGTCTGCTGGTAGGTATTTACGTGTATACTAGAGGTTTGATTCAACTCCACATGTAAAGATCTCGGAGCCTCTGTGAATGTCTCATTGGGTTTGAACTTGAAGATTAGATTGTCTGAATTCACACAGAGGTTATTTCAGACAAAATGATGTGGCCCTGTCTAGTACATGTAGTTGGGATACCGCCACAGAATAACTGTTTATCAGTTAACTCTGGTGACCACAGGCTAATGCTTGAAAGCAAAAGGCCAGAGATCATGGATTCAGAAGTAGGGCGGACATGGTAGGTATCATCCTAACCTTTTTAGTAAAAAGAAGCACAAGATTTTCCTTTATCTTTTAGAGATAGCCACATGACTGCTACCCAATTAAAATAGATGTGCTTGGGCTACTTCAGTGAATTGGAAATCTTCTGACAACTTATAAAGCAGCAGATGAATGTGATTTTGGTTAGAGAAGGAAATGGGCATGTTCAAGGGTAGATGTACATGACAGGAGCCATGGTTTCACTTTGCAAATGCTTTCGTCTCAGTATGAGACGAAAGTATTCCCCATGCACACACTAAAGCATGTCATCCCCTCAACTCTGCCAGAACCACTATGGAGCTGCAGGAAGTGGGAACCTGACCATGCTTCTCATTTAGAGGGGAAAACAATGCTTTGCATTGGTTTGTTTTCTACAAACTGCAAAAGCTGCATCACCTACCCATTCCAGTTATAAACACAGCTGGTAGTGTACTGGATAAAAATGCTGTACCATGGTACAGAATTGTACCAGGGTTGGGATGCTGGGATGGATCAGGCACCTGTCATTTTTTTCCTGAAGCATTTTACATGATCAAACCATGACTTAATGCTCAAGGTACATGAGATGTTGTCATCAGGGCCACAAATAAGTTAAGATGCTTCTTACCTTCACATCCCTACTCCTTCCTCCTCTTCTTCTCATCACTGTTTATCAAAACCCGCCCCAATGATTCTGTTGATGCAACATCATCACGGGAACACTGTAAACATCATTCTTCACATGACCCAGGTTGAATGTAAGCCTCCTTTACTCAGAATGGTTTACTGAGTAAGTTTAGAGCCAAGTTCTGTGATTATAAGAATGGTCACACAGGATCAAACCATCTGTCCTTTTAGTCCCATATTCTGTCTCTGGCAAGAGGCAGTAGGCAACAGCTCAGGGACCTCCTGCTAAAACAAAAATAGTGTTCATTTCCCACAGTAGTTCTGTCAGCACAGCTGTGGGAATGGTAATACACTGTTTACAGGTGGAAATAGGACCTTGCAGAAAGAGGGGGGCAAGAACATTAAACCACGTGCTACTTTAGCTATTTGATAGTTTTGGACCTAACTCTAGGAAAACAGTTGTATAAACTAATATTTATTCCACATTATTTTCTTGTTTGTAAAAATAATTTGTTTGTAAATATAAGGGATTTTGAAAATTAAAGAAGTCCACATGACTTTCAGTTCAGCTAGACTAGAACCTAGACACTAAACCACACATTTTGCAGAAACTTTAGCCAAAATTCCTTCTTTTTTTAGTCAAATGTGCTTGACTTGTTCACTTCCTGAACAACAAAATAAATAAATAAATAAATAAATAAATAAATAAGTGTTAGAGACCATTATAGATGGAAATTACATTATTCTTTCAGACACTACAAATGCTTTGATTTAAAATCATTAACATATTTTCATCAGTCTGGACTTTGAACCCATCATGTTTCTGACACTTGAACTTAGAGTAGAAACTGCTGAAGAACAGATACAGGAAGAGTAAGGAATACAATTTTGAAGGTAACTTCTCAAGGTCATGGGTCAAAGAATAAGCCATAGCAATGTGAGTGTTATTAAATCTTTTGTACTGCAAGCAGTCTTCTAAATATGTACATATACATGCACAGGCTGGCTGCAACCTGAGTATATTATCATTCATTACCCGCCCATTGGGGATCATTGGGATAGTCTCAGAGAAAAAGAACAAGAATTGTAATAAGACTTCATGACTGCAATGCTAGGAGAACAGTATAAGCCTTGCTGTAAGAGCAAATAACAATTAGCTCTTGAATCTCTGGGGAGACGGGAGAAACCGATGGAACATCAGAAAAATACTTCCTGAAGAGGGAAAATTGTTCAAAACCTTAAGGAAATATGCAAGAATGAGACATTTATGTTGTTACTTTCATTTTTAGAAACTAGGGGAAAAGGTTGCATTCAGATTCTGGTATAATCATTTTGTTAATTTCAGCTGTTAACAGCTTTCTTAAAGGAGATACTATTCAAGGTCAAAGTTTTGACTTTTTGATTATGTCTTTACATCATTCTATTTGCTTACAAGCACAGAGGAAAAAAAAAAAAAAGTTAGGAAATACTTTTTCAGCCTTCAAAACTGAAAGCAATTTTGGATTTTGTTTCATTTGAAAATTCAGTGAGTCCATGAAAAATAAACATTTCAAATATGATTTGTGAAAAACACAGAATACTTCTGGCCAACCTCTAGCAAATACCAGCTACTGAGAAAGGTAAAATGTTGTAAATGTTCTGAGAGTTAATACGTAGGGTGTGTTTCCACTTCTGCTATTGCATGGAGCTGCATGTAAGAATTAACCCTGCCTTTCTTTGTGCCACAATAAGAGAGTGTTACCTATGTTGCAAGGAGTAGTCCAGAGAGAAAGGGGTCTTGCTGTCCCTTCAAAGCAAGAGTTCAGAGCATGACACCTTCAGCTTACTTCATTGTGAAGTGAATAGATTTGTGGGACTGGACACTATTGCCATGTACAATTAAAAAGGAAGGCACTTAAACTACAAAAACAAAACAAAACAAAAATCCCACAAAAGTAAATAATAAAAATCACTGAAAAAATGCATTGTTAGGAACAAGCATGAATATAGATAAGCAGTCATCACTGACTGTCACTTCAAAATAAATCATGTTAAAAATGTTATCTTTTTCTTCTGGTGATTGATACTGAACACCAGAGTAACAAGGCTCTCTTGCTTTGCTTGCCATGAATAATGCAGCTAATATATTTCCTAAGTGCACAGAAATATGAATTTGTTCAATAAATAGCATAAGCACGAGTGAGTGACAAATTAAGAGTTAAGCTTCTGAAATGTAAAGCAGCACAGGGACAGCACCTGTTACTAAACTAGCTAACATTTTCTTTCATAGCTCTTCATTATCACGTGTTTGAAACATTGCTGTTTTCACTTGCTTTTTCCTATGCTCGGCATTTGCCTTAAGTGCTTATAGATGTAGATTTGAACAGATTGGTAGCAGCAAGAGGATGATACGGTCTGCACTTGGTGTTTTCTTCCACACTAAAGCTTTTTTATGAGCAGACATGAATTCTGAAATGAAACTTTGAGCCTAACTTCAGTATAATTTTGCCAGCATGCTGACCAATACTTTATGTAGTGTGTTTTTTATTAGATTTGTAAAATTAAAACCATGATAGGGGAGGAGATAAGGAGAAGGGAAAGGACAGGAGAATGAAAAATGATCTAGTTTAATTCATTTACCTGCATTTAGTTTTTTTGTTTGTTTGTTTGTTTTTTAAAGGAGAGATATTTACTTATCATATAAATGAAAAATGACCTATTTTATTTACCTGATGCTTTCCTCCATTAAAAATCACAATAGGATAGCTGAATTAATGCAGTTATCTCCTGCTGTAAATAGAAGGAAATGTTCTGCTGTTCTAATCTTGCTGTGTTGGCCAATGTTGACTCTTTAGCTGCTGAGTGCAGTGCGTGTTGTTTGATAGAAACCAATATCTCTTAAGTACTTCACTCTGTGTGTCAAGATTCAGAATAGAATTGATTTCTTTACAGCTCTGTTACAAAGTCCTGCAAATAAGGTGTTGGGATTTTTTTTTTTTTTTCTGGAAGAAATGTTGACAGGTCTTAACTAGACAGCCCTATTGAATGCCAATATAATTAGCTGGGTAAATCATACAAAGTATGCAGACTGTCATTCATTTCTGGCACTACACATATTATCAGGCCTTACTAATTTTGTACCTGTCTTTTCTGTCTTCACAGCTGGAGAATAATATTGTAGATACTTTGACTTCCATAGCTGATAAGTCCAATTGGCATGAGTAGGTATGAAGTCCATTCAGACAAAAGCCACATTACTGTAGCAAATGCTGTTTCTGCTTTTTGTTTTTGTAAAGATTTTTTTTTTTTTTGGTAAAGAATATTTTAAAATATTTTTATTGACAGTATTGTCAGGCTCCTGTTATTTTATTTTATTTTATTTTATTTTGATAGGAATTAGCACTATAAAGTTTGTAGGTTATTAATATCCATTTATTTATTTCTTGATGTTTGTTCTCCTCATGGATGACAGTGGCAAAATAATAAAGCAGTACCTGTATGGCTAACCAAATTCCCTTCCAGATTCAAGGAAATTCCAGTGGAAGACATTTAATGATTTAAGTATTAATTGTGGGTTATTAACTTGTAGAAAACAGATGAATCTCAAAATAACTGATGTGAGATCATCCAAAACACAGAGGTTACTCATATTACACCCAGGGAAATAAAGAGACTAACTAAAAGGAAGGAAAGAGACTTGGTGTCTCTGAATTATTTTGATTTCCTAATTCAATAATTCTGTACTCTAAGTATGATTGGAACAAAACACAGAATAAGAAATTTTCCTAAGACAGTTTTTCATTATCATAAAAGTGATTTTTTTCCACATCCTTCCTGCAGTTGGCAAAAAGTTTAGGAAGCCAGTACATGATTAAAAAATAAAAATAATAATAATAATAAAAAATCATGTCATAAAACTTCCAGTTGATGAAGATATACAGATGCAGGGGAGATGATTTATCCTGCTTAACAAAATAGGTTACTGCAGCAATAATCAGCCTTTTCAAGCCTGCAACCTTCTTTGTCCGGTATCCTCACCGGACAAGCCTTTGAATTTGTCTTGCTTGGTGTAGTTAAGTTTGTTTGCCTATTAGGGTTCTAAAAGCACAGAACACAGTTTTGGTTTCTCTGTGTGTGTTCTTGTGTTCTCTAAATGCAGGTTGTGCAAAGCTTTGCTTACACAGTGTGACTACATTGTATATGTGAGCTACATCTAATCACTTTGCAAAACCAAACAATTCCATTTACAGTTATTTTAACAATTGTGTTCTATTAACCCCTCTGGAAATGCACTACAAACAGTAACAAGAGAATGTTAACTTTCTAAGAGAATGTTAAACTACCCCACAGATTTATTTTTAAAAAAATTATTATTATTTTTTATGTATGCAAACTTTATTGAATTCCTTTGAAAAACTTAAAATAGCACAGAAAGGATTTCACTCCATAATAGTTATTTATTTATTTATGTGTAAAGGGGATTGTCTTATTTTTGTCTTAATCTCTTCTACAGATTTCTATTCATTTTAGCCCTTTTTATCCCCTTTTATAGTCCATTTTTTAGGATTTTTTTTTTTTTTTTTTAATGACAGAATGAGCTGTATAGACAACTAGCTCATTGCTCATTGCTCAAATTTTCTTCTTTTTAGATGTTGCTCAGTAGGGTACCACTTCCCAGATTCTGTCTATTTCTTTAATTTCTCATTGTTCTTCAAGAAGCTCCACATTAGTAAGGTTCACCAAGCACTTCCCATTCTTCTCCTCTCTGCATGGCTGATCACATCTGAATTTGCATCATCAGTCAGATTACATTGTCTTTCTCTTATCCATCACAGGAGTGTGGCACAGAATTGCAGGATTAATGAATCCTGATTAACTTTGTCTTCACTGATTTGGAAATGCCTAATAATGGGGCTCTTTTATTTTTTTCTCTTTTTTTTTTTTTTTTTTGGTCTCTATATATGGTTAGTATAATTGAGTAGAAGACAGTCACTTTAATTTTATGAGCATTTATAGATGCAAAGTTTTGAATAAAACACCTAAGTTAATCATGTTATGTTCATTATATTTTACAGTGAAATGTTTCTACAGTGTCCTCTGTAAATTTTTCCATACATCTAGATATTTATTTTTGTTTTAATCAAACTCATCATGCTTTAAAACTTCTGACTGAATATACTTCATATGGGTTAAGGACAACTTTTTTTTAGCCAGAAAAAACATCACTTGAATCAGCAGAAGTGGATATTAAATAAACTAGCCATTTAATAACAGGGGTGTTTATGAGGTGGAGGAAAGGTGTATGCGAAGATTCACTCTAAGAACAATTCACCTGAGCAGATCTAGGTTATTCCCATGTTGAAGCTGAATCTCCTGACAGACTACCTCTGAATTTAATCTAGACAATACCTATCCTCCCATGAAGATTTTAGCTGTAGCCTTCTGAATCCAGTAGAGATATACTTTGAGTGCTTAATGAATGGAGAAGGGACTGATGTAGGGTCTATTAGTGCTCAGAGTGTACTTCCCTTCTTCATCCCCAAGGTTACTTGTAATTCAGAAAAAAAAAAAAAAAAAAAAAAAAAAAAAAAAAAAAAACAGACAAAAAAATACAGTATTAAATATCGTATTTGCTATAGAATGTGTGTCTCTAATCTGCAGAAAGAATAGGTAGAAGCCAGACTGTATGGTCTCAGTAACACGTATATTAAATTAGTTGTGAGCTTGTGAAGATCAGAAAACTTGCTTCAATTTAACTAAATCAATTTGAAACTGAGCTCGTGCAGTAGTGCAGACCAGATGCATTTAGGAACATTTTAACCCTTGTTTGAAATGCTTTGGCAAAGGTAAGCAAAAGCCAAAACTAAGCAAAACAGATGCTAATCATTGTTAAACCCACTGAAGTGCATCTGCATTAGGAGCTTGCACAGCTTAGCAAGAACATTTTAAAAAACTGACTCCTGCTGTAAAAACGCCTCAATCAGCCTCGAAAAATAAAATAGAATAAAAGGGTAGAGTTGTGACACTGGAAAACCATTGCTGTTCACCATGTTGTTCTGTTATCCCCTTTTCTTTGCTCTGTCTGTTCAGAGACTTGTTTCATGGGCTTTGTTGCTAAAAGGAACTGTTAGATCACAGGCTGGGGACTTGCAGCTCTGCCACTGCTTTACCAGAGTTTAACAATTTACCCCTGCCTGTAAGCCATAGTAACAATTGTGGGGCACACTCTTGGCCCACCCTAAAAGTGATGTAATTCTCTGAAGCCTAACCTCTACTGAAAGAGGTTTAAGCCACGTTACATTGCCTTGGAACTGGAACAAACTAGAAGCATGCATACAGGTAGTTACCATCCAAAAATGTCTCACAGAAACACACGGTAACCTATTTGGCTCCCATAACACATCACTGTGCTGAAGCCTATACTGGGCTTATGTGGCTAGGTTTTAGTATTATTGGTGGGCTACAGCAGCTGCCCCATGTCAAATCAGAGCCAGCTCCAGATGGCTCCAAAATGAACCCGCTCCTGGCCAGAGGTGAGCCATGAGCAATGCTGAGTGGGACTCTGGGAGAGCAGAGTTAAGAAAGGGGAAAATAAATCCTGCTGTGCTACAGCAGCTGGGAGAGAGGAGTGAGAACTGAGAGAGAAGCAGCCTTGCAGCCCCCAAGGTCAGTGCAGAAGGAAGGCAGGAGGTGCTCCAGGCATCCAGTGCAAGTTCCCCTGCAGCCCATGGAGAGGCCCCTGGTGGAGCAGGCTGTCCCCCTGCAGCCCATGGGTCCCACGTGGAGCAGATCTCCACACTGCAGCCCGTGGAGGAGCCCCTGGTGGAGCAGGTGGATGTGGCCTGGAGGAGTCTGTGGCCCATGAAGAGGCCCCACAGGAACAGGCCAGAGGCCGGAGCTGCAGCCCGTGGAGAGGAGCACACACAGGACCAGGGAATCGGGGGGGGGGGGTTTGCCGCCTGTGGGGGACCTGGGCAGGAGCAGTTTGCTCCTGATGAATGGACCCCGTGGTACGGAGCCATGTTGGAGTAGTTCTGGAAGAGCTGCCACCTGCGGGCAGCACCCTCAGGCTCAGTTCAGGAAGGATGGCATCCCGTGGGAGGGACCCCACGTGGAGCAGGGGCAGAGAGTGACCGTGAAGGAGTGGTGGAGATGAAGTGTCAGGGACTGACCGCAGCCCCCATTCCCTGTTTCCCTGCACCGCTTGCGGGGAGGAGGTGAAAGAGGGTGGATGGGGGGGAAGGTGTTTTTAGTTTGCTTTTAGTTTCTCACTGCTCTGGTCTGCTAGCGATAGGCAATAACTTAGAGTAATCTCCGTATGCTGAGTCTGTTTTGCCTGTGACGATAATTGTTGAGTGATGTCCCTGTCCTTATCTCAACACACAAGCCTTTTTCATCATATTTTCTCCCCCTCTTCTTTTGTGGATGGAGAGTTAAAGAGCAGAGTAGTGGAGATTAACTAGCTGTCGGTGTGAGACCACCATAATGCCAGAAGTCCTGCCTCCTTTATACAATAACCCATAAAATTTCAGCTAGCTGCTCTTGCACTCAGCCCCCTGTAATCTGCTTGGGGCAGGAAGAACAGTCTCTGGTGCAGTGCTGAGTTCAGTGTCACTGCGCTCCACACTAATGAATTAGCTAATGAGCTAATTCAGGGCATCCTGATACAAACCAGACAATGTCTGCAAGTTAGGGGGAGTTTTTGTCTGGTTTCTTAGGAAAGGGCCTGCTATAGCTGCACGGTGTGTCAGCTCCTCCATCCTTCAGTCCATTTGCTAGTGGCCTCTGAACCCACTGGTTTAACTAAGCCATGTCTGGCACAGAGATGAAGTATAAACCTTAATTTTTTTTTTTTTATAAGGCACATGCAAATAAACAGCTATGTAATGGAGTGATGCCTTAAAAATGCCCCTGCTGAGAGGAAAGCTGTGCCTTTAGGTCAAACCTGTATTAGAAACTAGAAAATTCACTTGGGAGAATAAGTTACAAATGATTTGATGGGAAAAGACTTAGCAGAATTTGCATCTTATTACTTCTCAGTGAATAAATGGAATCTTATCTCATGCTTGAGATGGCACAAAAGAATGTGTGAAACTTTTGCAGTAGTCAGATGTTCATAGTCTCTTTTGTCCATTTAGATGGTTTAATAACTAAAATCTTGGGATGTATCATGCTGTGGTTTTGTGTGGTTTGCTGGATGTCCCTGACCTGCCCTAGATGTCACAATAGCATCAACAGCAGGGAGTGCACAAGTAACAATTGGACTACTTTGTACATGAAGGTGTAAGTGTGAAATGCCTGCATCACTAGAAACATAGCCTGGATTTATGAGGTCAGACAGAATTTATAGATTTTCTTGCAAAATTCTGTGTTATCTTTGATGCTATCTAACATGACATGCAGCCCTGTTTCATAACAGCCATGCATGTGACTGGCTGCTAACGCCAGATGCATTCTTGCATCTGTTCTCCAGTTGGAGTGCCCTGTTCTGCTCTGATTTTGCAAGGCTCCATTTCCAGGGTTTTGCCCCTTAATGTATTTGTCCTTCACTACAGATGCTGGAAACATTCCCTAATAAAACAACCAGCTTCCACAATTACAGGATGCTCCATGAAATATGAGTAGGCATTACAGACTTTGGCTGGATTGTATTCTAAACCTTTATGTATATACAAAGTCTTCAGAGGAACTTTATTTTTTTCACTTGATGAAATATTTACACTTTTTCTGATATATGTGTTTATTTCAAGATTTCGATGCATTGGAATTTCTGTATCCCATCTTTTAGTTTGAACAAGTGGAACATTGTTATTTATATTGTTTAATATTTTAATAAAACTATCCCCTCAAGCATGAACTGGAACTACAAATGACTCACTGACTTTGAGGTCACCAAATATGACCTTTCAGATGGGTATGATGACCCTACCAAAGAAGGGGTGAGGGGTGCTTGTTCCTTATCTTTTTGTTTCTGTTGTTTTCAGATGCAGCATTATAAATATGGCTGTTTGGAAGGGGGGGTGAATGGCTTTGAGAACTCATTGTACAGATAGGAGCATAAGGTCAGGTGGAAACTGCTGCTAGGGAGCCTTCAAAATTCAAGTTACTTAAGTAGGTAATTCTTACTGTATGTATTAACCTCAAGGGGCAATTGTTGCAGAACCCAACTGAAATCAGTAGCATATAATAAGAGAAATATGTTTAGCAAACAGTATGTATCAGAGAAATCAAAGTGTTTCCTGTATGACCTTCAGGCATCCTCTGGGTGAGTGGCTAGGAGATAAAAATTGCCCACAGAGGTGTATTAGCATAGACTTAGTCCAAGTCAGTAGAGCAAAGGAGAAAAAATAAATAAATAAAAAATCCTGCATTGCCTATGTCTCCAAAATATACCAAGTGTCCAGTCTATAAAAGGAAGGGAAGGAAACAGCCTTGTGTAATTGGTGATTTTGAAATGTTGCCATTTAAAGTCTGCTTGGGCATCTTTTCAAATGCTGAGGAAGAATCTGCCGGGCTTTGTTAGAATGAACAAACCCTTGTACACTGGGATGGTGTCGAGTTTTGCATGTCACATCTGCTTCCAGGCCTCTGGTAGCAATTTCTAGATTGATTTAGAGAGGTCCCTTTTGTAATAAATTGTTTCATTCCGTATTCACAGCAGGGGGGCCAGCAGCTACTGGCTTTCACAGCATGAAGGACAAAACCCTGCATTTAGATGGTGATGTTAGCAGATGTAAGGTTGTGAGTTTTCTCGAGGTTTGCTGTAAGTCTGGGTCTTGTCTTCCAGAATCTTATTACTGTTCCCTTTCTTTCTCTCTCTGATAATCTTACTGGAAGCATGGTATATAAAAATTCAGCAAGTGAGCTCAACAAATGGTACTGAATTTTCAGTGAACTGGATTCAGTTCTGGAGCTTGCAGATGACTGTTTTAAGTGGCCATTTGCATCAGCATCATTCATTGACATTTTCAGTAAACTTTATAGGCAATACAGCAATGCAGGAAGAAAAGAAAAAAGAAAAAAAAAAAAAAAAGAAATTTAGAAATGCTGCATCAACAAAGTGGAACCTGAAGGCATCTGGAGACAAATTTCTCCAAGGGTATAGGGATATTAGAATTTCAGATGGAACAGATTTTTGGTCATAAACACTATAACCAAAATAATAATAATAATAATAATAATAATAGCTGTTCTTAAGGCTACCTTGGCTTGGTCAGAAGACAATGACACCAGAAGGCAAAGTAATTGTGAAAAACATCAATTTCATTACACCAAAAAGCAAATCTTGATGATTTCTGGTGACCTGGGAGAATGTACCTCACAGCTGCCCTTCCTGAGACTTTAATGGTTTCCATTACTTTCTGCACATCCACATGAGCTACTGTCTACACAGGTGCTTCCTACTTCATTTCATGGGCTAGGTTGCTAGAAGGCAAGGGTGCTTGTGAGAGCTGGGCTACATTTAAGCAGCACTTCTTCCATGCTAAGGATCTGTGCATCCTGAAGAATAGGAAATCGGGGAAGGGGGGCAGGAGACCTGCGTGGATGAGCAAGGAGCTCATCGAGAAGATCAAAAGGAAGAGGAAGGTCTATGAAATGTGGAAAAGGGGCCTGTCCTCTTGGGAAGAGTATAGACATGTTGTCAGGGCCTGCAGGGAAGCGACGAGGAAGGCTAAAGCCCACCTAGAGATGAGGCTTGCTATAGAGATAAAGAATAATAAGAAGGGGTTTTTCAAGTATGTAAACAGCAAAAGAGAGACTAGGGATAATGTGGGTCCATTGCTGAACAAGGGGGGGTGTCCTGGTCACAGAAGATGCTGAGAAGGCGGAGATACTGAATGCTTTCTTTGCTTCAGTCTTTGCTTCAAGGACACTCCCCCGGGACTCCTTGCACCTGGCAATAGGACAAAGGGTCTGGGAAATGGAGGGCTCCCCCCTGGTGGACGTGAGAGTGGTTCGGGAGCATCTGAGTGGGCTCAACACACACAAATCCATGGGTCCCGATAGGATGCATCCACGTGTGCATAGGGAGCTGGCAGATGTGATCACCGAACCGCTCTCCACCATCTTTGAAAGGTCCTGGAGAACCGGCAAGGTGCCTGAAGACTGGAGAATAGCTAATGTCACTCCAGTCTTCAAGAAGGGCAGGAAGGAGGATCCAGGAAACTACAGGCCAGTCAGTCTCACCTCTGTCCCTGGAAAGGTATTGGAGCAGCTTGTTCTGGATGCCATCTCCAAGCAATTGGAAGAGAAGAATGTTATGAGGAGTAGTCAGCATGGATTCACCAAGGGGAAGTCGTGCTCGACCAACCTCATTGCCTTCTATGATGGCATCACCAGCTGGGTAGATGGGCGGAGAGCAGTGGATGTCATCTACCTTGACTTTAGCAAGGCTTTTGATACTGTCTCCCATGACATCCTGCTAGCAAAGCTGAGAAAGTGTGGGATAGATGAGTGGACGGCGAGGTGGGTTGAGAACTGGCTGACTGGCCAAGCTCAGAGGGTGGTGATCAGCAGAGCAGACTCTGGCTGGAGGCCTGTGATTAGCGGTGTTCCCCAGGGGTCAGTGCTGGGTCCGGTCTTGTTCAACATCTTCATCGACGACCTTGATGAGGGAATAGTGTCTGCCCTCAGCAGGTACGCCAATGACACAAAGCTGGGAGGAGTGGCTGACATGCCAGAAGGCTGTGCTGCCATTCAGCGAGACCTGGACTGGCTGGAGAGATGAGCAGGAAGAAACCAGATGCGGTTTAATAAGAGCAAGTGTAGAGTCCTGCACCTGGTAAGGAACAACCAGACGTATCAGTACGGGCTGCTACAGGCAGTACAGGCTCTCTCCTGCTGGAGAGGAGCTCTGAGGAGAAGGACCTTGGGGGTCCTGGTGGATGACAGGTTGACCATGAGCCAGCAGTGTGCCCTGGTGGCCAAGAGGGCTAATGGGATCCTGGCGTGCATTAAAAGGAGCATGGCCAGCAGGTCAAGGGAG
Source organism: Nettapus auritus (assembly GCA_011076525.1). Lineage (NCBI taxonomy): Eukaryota > Metazoa > Chordata > Aves > Anseriformes > Anatidae > Nettapus > Nettapus auritus. The sequence continues at coordinate 200,684,987 of CM021765.1, forward strand.
GTGATCCTCCCCCTCTACTCTGCCCTGGTCAGGCCTCACCTGGAGTACTGTGTCCAGTTCTGGGCTCCAGTGCAGCAGAGCGCCACAAAGATGATATGGGGCCCGGAGCATCTTTCCTATGAGGAAAGGCTGAGAGACCTGGGTCTGTTCAGCCTGGAGAAGAGAAGACTGAGAGGGGATCTTATCAATGTGTACAAATACCTGAGGGGTGGGATGCAGAAGGATGTAGCTAACCTCTTCTCAGTGGTTTGTGGGGATAGGACAAGGGGCAATGGCTGCAAGATGGAGCCCAGGAAGTTCTGCACCGACATGTGAAAGAACTTCTTCACGGTGAGGGTGACGGAGCACTGGGACAGGCTGCCCAGGGAGGTTGTGGAGTCTCCTTCTCTGGAGATATTCAAGGCCCGTCTGGACGCCTACCTGGGCAGCCTGCTCTGAGGAACCTGCTTTGGCAGGGGGGTTGGACCCGATGATTTTTTGAGGTCCCTTCCAACCCCTACAGTTCTGTGATTCTGTGATCCCCAGCTGCCAAAATTCACTTCAGATGAGCTTTCCACTAAAAACAGATTTATGAGATTTACATTGTCATTCCATGAGGGACTGGGTTTGGTGCCTAAGCTGGCATATCTCTATTGATGCTAAAATAAAAATAATGCACTAAAAAATTGCAAGGGTTAGTTTGTAACAGTGCGACAAGTCTTGGAGACCTTTGTTGGTGCATCTCTTGTAAGCCAATTTTACAAAGTAACTATTTGCAAACCTTGAAGAAGAGGGCATGGGCAATGGGAAGTACCAAGGCTCTGGACTGAGTCACTGTCATGTCTTTAGGAAACTTTCTGAGTTCATGTTTTCAGGAAACAGTCTGGCACTTGAATGAAGCTCATAGATAGGAAGCAAAGGGCTTTTAACTTTTTTTTTCTTTTTTTTCTTTTTTTTTTATAGCTGCACATGCTCATTTCCAACAAAAATAAACTTTGCAAGATTCTTTCCCAGAGATCACAGCCTAGAGATGACTCGTGGTTCAGCTGTGTATAATACCTATTCCCCTGCCCTCCTAATTGCAGAACAAGCCTGTGCAGGCACTGAGAAGAAAGAATGATCTTCATATTCTTCATTACTCACTTGTAGCTTCACCTCTTGTGAGTTATGACTCATTTTCTCACTCCTGGGACATCTCTCATATAAACTGATCATACAATAATTCACCAGAGGAGTGAAAAATTAACTTGTCTTCTTAATACAGAAGTTAAGAAAATAGGCTAATATTTCATTTCCCTAGAAGAAACCAATGTAATAGGAGCAGGCAGGTCACACTCCGGAGTGCAGCCCAAGTGAAAACATACCTTAGCTAAACCAAGGGACTAGTGATAGAAAACCAGGCTGAGATTTCTCTTCCACATTTATTTTTTACCCTATGTTATTTCTTCCTCCCTTCTTTCCTCATTCTTTTAGAAGTGACTCGACTATGGCAGCACTGTTAACTGAAGCCTCTTTCCAAGTACATATGTATGGAAAATGTAGTCCTTGGCACTGAAAATGTCCCACAAGAGATATAGTTTCTGCAGTGGAGACAGGTGCTCCATATTGCTTTTTTTTTTTTTTTTTTTTTTTTTTTTTTTTTTTTCTTTCTTTCTCTAATGCCTTGCATCATTCACCATGGGAGGGAGATATTCGATTGACCTGCTGTTGGTTTAGGATGACAAATTAATTTTATGTCAGCCTTCAAGCAGCCCATTCACAGTAATCACCTGGGACCACCACAACCAGCATAGAAGAGACATTTAACTCTTGACAGAAAAAGTTTCTGAGCCATTTTGCTGAGCCCCATCCCTGGGGCTCAGTGCTCCACACCAGCAGGGATCACTGCTGGCTTTTGAACTTGGCCGTAGCAAAAGATTAGGTAAGCTCCTGAGCTGATATTTTCCACAAAGGGGAAATTAAATAATGAGACTTTACTGTGAACGCATACAGCCTTGTCTCTTCCTATTTATTACATGCTTTCCCTGGCACGATTACATACAGCAAGAAGAGTCTTGCTGCTTCACACCGAGGATTGCTGTGACAGAGAAACACCACTCACAAGCACAAGTCCATTAAGTTTTCATTAGACCCCCTTGCCCTCTTTTTCATCTTTCTTGTCTCCTGCCTTCCCTTCTCTCTTTTATATTCTCACTTATTCCTACCTGGTAATGCTTCATTGCTCTCAAACCACTGCAAGTACCTCGCTTCCCCTTTGTCCTGGCAATCAGTTTGTTGCCCATTTCAAACCACTTTCACAGGCAATGACCACTGGGGGCTATGGTCTGTCATGTCAAGCTCTAACTGCCAGGCTTGCTAGAAAGGTAGCAGGGTGTAACAGCGAGCTGATACTGGAAGATGTTTGTGCCTTTGTTTACCCATGCAGAAAATACCAGTGAAAAAAAGCCATTTTTACAAACAGAGTTGTTTCACAGATTTAATTTTTTTAGCAGAAATATGCAGGAATTCTTATACAAAATAAGTCACAGCAAACAAAACAGGCTCTTTGTACTGTCATTTTAAGTTTGTACAGTGTGAATTAGTAACAGAATGGTCACCATAATACAGTGTCCCAGCAGGACACAGAGACTTTTATGTGGATTTCAGCCTCACTGTGCTGTACAAGTTTAACAACAGACATTGTGTATGAAAAACATGCAGAGTCACACATTCAGCCCCTATTTTTCTTGGGTTTTGTTGTGCAACCATCATAAAAGTATGTGTGGCACATCTCCTGGGTAGAGCATAACTTCTGTTTGTCAACACACAGCTATAATGAACTGTCACAGAGACACTAACTGAAAGAAAAACCCCTTTCAGCTCAAACTGCACGGTAAATGTAGGTCAGTGGAATATCATTACTCAGACTGGAATTTATCTGGGACACCAAGACTAATAAAGCTTTTCTTGGACAAGTGTTATGGCATCATTAATGACCACGAGTTGTCAGGACAGACCTTCCTGCCTCTGAACAGAGAAGTTGTCTTTCACTACTGGAAGGCCCCAGTTCATTTCTGCATTGCATTGTTTGGTCCGTTTCCAATTTATTTACCAAATTACTGCTTTCTTTAAGCCTCTGGCTGTCTTCTGTGCATATGCTGCCCAGACATGAGCCTTCTTAACTGTATGTTATCTAATAGGATCACAACCCTACCAGGAATGACCTATATTTGGCTTGTTCTCCAGCATTTAATTTTGAGCAGTAAAAGCTAATTTTCTTTTGTGCTGAAAGAACATATGGGTTCATTGTGAGGGAGAAGAATTGTTTGAGCACTCTATTGAAGTCAGATATTTTTAGGTGCGTGTAAGATCAAAGCTCTGATATCTCTTGGTGCAGTAATACATGTACCAATATGTAACAGCAAAAGAATCTTTTTCCAAGTCTCCATTCAGAGCATTTTCATTACATTTTAAAGCTGCCTTTGACATTTTTGTGCCATATACATCTCTTTAATGCAGCATTAGCTGATCTGAAGTATGCCAAGCCTATTTAAGCGCAGACTGTGTAGATATGGAATGAAACAAGTTTTATCAAGAGACAGCAAACTTCGAAGTTTCCAGAGGCTGAGCTTAGATAAACCTTATTAAAACATGATAACTGTAGAAATAAGGTTCAGACTTTCTCAAGCAGTTTTTGGTAAAACTTGTTTCTCAGAATTCAGAAATATTGGTTAAGGGTATTTCACACATTAATTTGTTCTGTCTGCTTCAAGTCCTGGCTTCAAGTCAATACAAATGCATCCAAGCTGTCAAGTTTACATCTAGGCTTTGCCAGAGTGTGAAGTTGTTTATATCTAGAGTTCTGGAGCCAGCTGACATCTACACACTTAGGAAAATTAATTCAAATTAATTGAAGGTGTGAACTTAGAGCATCGCAGTTCAAGTATCTTAAAACCCCATGTGGAAACTCTTATTCAGATGTAAAGTGTCCTCAGTTCTGAATATAATCTTCCTCCAAGATGAGGTATATCTAAATTCACAACTAAGATGTAGTACCATCTTTTGAAGAAAAAAAAAAAAATAAAAAAATCTGTTGACAAGGAAATTTCACAGGTGCACCAAAAAAGTGATAAACAAACTACTTCATGTTTAGGACTGGTTTGGTTGTCATAAAGTTATAAAAAAAATCTCAGTCTTTATACAGTCAAGGAGTCTTCACCTATTCCAGGGGAGAGAAAATAAAGGTCATGTTTTATCACTCATTAACGGTCATAGTTTTTACCTGAAATAGTCTGAAATTGCAGACATACGTTGTATTTAGTAAATCTCAAATCAACTGATTTTTAGTAGAAAATTTGGAGTAATTCCACCTAAATTAATAAAAAATCCCAAACTGTAATAAGCAAATAATAATACCTTCAGTCTTTCAGTGCAACTGTTATTTCTTCCATATCATACTCTAGCAGGCAGACTACTTTATTGCCAATTCTTTTGTTTCCTTATGCTGTAAACACAAGTGGTGAATCTTCATGTGTATTTTGTCTGAATGCTTTCTGGATTGCATGTTAGCTGGTAACCATAAAATTTTAGCCTGGAGTCTCATCACTGTCCCTTGGTTGCGTTCCAAGGGATGCTTTCATGGTGCAGATTTCCTGCCACAGTGGCTCTCAATGGTTTTCTGGGAAAAGGAGGGGAGATACAACAGAAGGAAGGGATGCCGTCCAAAGCTCAAGAAGTGGGCTCATGTGAACCTAAGGAGGTTCAACAAGCCCAAGTGCAAGGTGCTGCAGCTGGGTCAGGGCAATCCCACACATGAGGACAGACTGGGGGAAGAGTTCATTGAGAGAAACCTACAGAGAAGGACTTGGGGGTTCTCGTGGACAATAAGCTCAACATGAGCCAGCAGTGCACACTTGCAGCCCAGAAGGCCAACGCTGACCTGGGCTGTATCAAGAGAGGAGTGGCCAACAGGTGGAGGGAGGTGATTGTCCCCCTCTGCTCTGCCCTCGTGAGGTCCCACTTGGAGTCCTGTGTCCAAGCCCCCAGCACAAGAAGTAGGTGGGGCTGATAGAGCAGGTCCAGAGGAGGGCCATGACAATGAGCTGGAGAACCTCTCTTAGGAAGAAAGGCTGAGACAGCTGCAGCCATTCAGCAAAAAACCTTTTTCTTGGACAGATAATGTTAGTACAAGGGAAAATGGTTTTAAACTAAAGATTTAGATCAGAGGTTAGGAGGAAATTCTTCACTCAGAGGGTGGTGACGCACTTGGAACAGGTTTCCCAGAGAAGCCCCACCCCTGGTGGTATTCAAGGCCAGGCTCCATGAGACCCTGGGCAATGTGATCTAGTGGGTGGCATCCCTGACGGGGGGGTTGGGTTTCAACCCCAGAGGGGTTGGAACTAGATGGTCTTTAAGATCTCTTCCAACCCAAGCCTTTCTATGACTCCATGAGTCAGAATCCTTTATTTAACCTATTTTTTCTCTCTCCCATATTCCATATTTATTTAGTCCACAGATAGTTGTCCCCCGTCACCCACATAAAGAAACAAACACATACACTGAATCAGTGAGGGAAAGGGAGACATCTAAGACCAGTCCCTCTTACTGGGCTAGGAGATCTCTTGAGTACACTCCTTGGACTAGCAGGCTGGTCCTTAGCAGACTAGCAGGCTGCAGCTTAGGTATATATTTTGAGTGATTATCTCAAACTGTTAATATATGTTTCCATACATTCTTCACGACACTTTATAGGTTTTTATACCATTCTTCTCTCTCAGTGCCCCCTCTTCCAGCCTAAACAATTCTATTTAACTGCACCTTACAGAGATGCTGTTCCATTAAATCACCCTGCTTATCATTTTTGCACTTTTCCCACTTTTTATAACTTTTTTTTGTTATTATTTATAAAAACAAAAATTGCATAGAATCTTTCAGATGTGAGGGCTCTGTGCATTCAGGCAGTAACATCATAATCCATCCCATTATAATATCCATTCCATTCTTAATAATATTAACACTGAATTTTCTTTCCAAATACTATTGGGTGGTAATCTGATATTTACCACATAGTATCCATTAAGTACTCTGAGATGTTTGTTAAGCATTACTACCTCAGAGTTACCTGTTGTGCATGGAAATTTAGAGTTGTTTTCTCTCCCACGAGTCATTTGCATTTATCACCAATGAATGACAAAGGGACATTGTTCTGGATTTACTCAGCTGGGCAGCTGAACTCCACCATAACCACTCTCCCATTCCCCCTCCTCAAAGGAAGAGGGGGAGAAAATGTGATGAAAAGGGCTCAAGGTTTGAGATAAGGACAGGGACATCACTCAACAATTACCGTCACAGGCAAAACAGACTCAGCATACGGAGATTACTCTAAGTTATTGCCTATCGCTAGCAGACCAGAGCAGTGAGAAACTAAAAGCAAACTAAAAACACCTTCCCCCCCATCCACCCTCTTCCACCTCCTCCTCGCAAGCAGTGCAGGGGAACAGGGAATGGCATCTGCGGTCAGTCCCTGACACTTCATCTCCACCGCTCCTTCACGGTCACTCTCTGCCCCTGCTCCACGTGGGGTCCCTCCCACGGGATGCCGTCCTTCCTGAACTGATTCTGCAGGGGCTGCCCACAGGCAGCAGCTCTTCCAGAACTGTTTCCTCACTGCTCCGTACCACGGGGTCCATCCCCCAGGAGCAGACTGCTCCAGCACAGGTCCACCCATGGGTGGCATTTCCCCTCAGACCCCCTGCTCCTGCGTGTGCTCCTCTCCACAGGCTGCAGCTCTGGCGCGGGGCCTGCTCCTGCAGGGGCTCTCCATGGGCTGCAGCCTCCTCCAGGCCACATCCTCCTGCTCCACCGGGTGCTCCTCCATGGGCTGCAGCTTGGAGATCTGCTCCATGTGGGACCCATGGGCTGCAGAGGGACAGCCTGCTCCACCAGGGGGCTGCAGGGCTGCTGCTCTCTCAGTTCTCACCCCTCTCTCCCAGGTGCTGCAGCGTGTTTTTATTTATTTACTTATTTATTTATTTATTTTGTTGTTTGTTTGTTTTGTTGTGTTTTGTTTTGTTTCATTTTCCTTAACTCTGCTCTCCCAGAGGCCCACCTCATGGCTCCACTCTGGCCAGCAGTGGGTCCCTTTTAGACTTCTCTGAAACTGGCCCTTATCTGACATGGGGCAGCTGCTGGGCTCTGCTCACAAAGGCCACCCCTGCAGTCCCTCTGCTACCAATACCTTGCCACATAAATCCACTGCAGTTGACTCAGTGATGATAAGGCCATAGCAAAGAAGCTTCCTGGAATCTTTGTATCAGTGTTTAGAACTGAAGGTGTTGGGAAGATTTTCAAATCCAATGAATTCATTAGTGCAGACAGGTCAGAAAAGATAGATCAGTCTGAGGTAGACATGAAGGAAAAAAATACGCTAATTAGAGAAGATAGACATTAATAAGTACCAAGGCTGCACGACATTAAACTGAGAGTCCTGTAGGGACTCAAAAGTGAAACTGCAGAACTCATTAATGACCAAAGTGCACCACCTCTATTTACAAATAGCCACTATGAGAGTTGACTGCTGAGCTGCAAGCATAGCACACATCTACAAAAACCTCTCTAGAGAAGATGCTAGAGAACAAACTGATAAGTCTGACTGCCATCCCTATTAAGACACTAATTTGTAACAAATAAAATCTCTGCACACACAGATAAGCATTACTGCTTGGGAAGGAGTTAGCATGGCTTTTGTTGAGCGAAAGCCTGTCTCGCTGTGTGCTTGAGATTTAGATTGAATTTGTAGGCACCTGAATAAAAAGAATAAAGTGGTCATAATATATTCATATTTTGAAAAGCCTTTGGCAGTTCTTTGTGCCAAACATTATTAAAGAAAGTAAGTTGCTATGGGAATAGAAGAAAGATTTTCTGAACGCTGAGGATAGGAAACTAAGGGTTAATAGCTGCTTTTCAGAGCAGAGAAGAGTCAGCATTGGGATGCCCCCAGGACTGTTTGGCCATCGCTTTCATTTAAAGTTGTCATCACTGCCCTTGAGAAAGCACAGAACAGTGAAATCTTTATACTTGAAAATTATATTAATCTCTTTTAGGTAGTCAAATACTGCAGCTGTAATGATGAACTGCAAAAGGACCTAAGAAAACTGAGCATAGAATCCAAAATTTGACACATGAGCTCCCATCTAGAAAAATACAAGGCAAATAATCAATCTAGAGAAAATCATCTGAATCATGCTGACATGATGCTGAACTCAGAAAAGACAGAAGAAAGAGATCTTGTTGTCACTATTGATGTTTCTCTGAAATAATCAGTTTAACATCTACTGACACCCAAAGAAGCCAATAAATTTTTCTTTGCCATCAGGAAGGGTAGAAAAAAGAGGACAGAGGGCATCATTTTGCTGTTTTATAAAGCTGATATGTGCCCATCTTATGAATATTATGTTCAGGTCACATATCTCCAGGTCAAGAAGGGTGTAGTGAATGTGGAGTAAGGACAGAAAAGGGCAACTAAAATGACCAAGGGGATCATAGAATCATAGAATCATAGAATATTCCGAGTTGGAAAGGACCCGTAAGGATCATCAAGTCCAACTCCTTGCACCGCACAGGTCTACCCAAAAGTTTAGACCATGTGACTAAGTGCACAGTCCAAACGTTTCTTAAATTCATTTAGGGTTGGTGCAGTATCACCAGCCCTATCAGATCAAATGACTGTTCCATAAGGAGGGACTAAAAAGTCCAGAACCATCATTTTGGAATGAATGAGGGGGTGTCTGACAGAGGGTTGCAGAATCATGGATACAGTGGATAAGGTTAATGTGAAAGTGCTGTTATTCTCCAGTACAAGAACTGGTGGACATTTAAGCAGGGCATGCAGAAGATGGGTTACCACAGATGGGCTACCCTTTCTTGGCCTCCTGGGCAGCAAAGTACTGCAACTTTCTGCATGGGAGGTTGTGGAGGCAGAGAGTAGCAGCAGGATCAAAAGAGACTAGAAAATTTGACTCGAAGTCTACAAACAGCTACTAAGACAACAGGCACATATGTACCTTCCAAATTCCCTAGTACAGCATGTGCTTGGTAAGCAGAGGGAAAATGAACAGCCATGAAAGACCAAGTTTGTAGGCTCTTTCTATTCAGTATCACCCATCACTCAACACGTTTCCTCATCAAATACCTTTAACAATATAAGTCATCTCAGTATTAGCAAAAATAAAAATGGGTATGGTTATGTGTCTGTATGTTACATACTCATACAAGAAAAGACTGCTGGTTCCTCACCTGTGCCAGCATATAACCTGTCTAGACAGGTCTGTTTTAGGCACTCTGTCTGGGCACTCTGTTTTAGGCAAAAGATTACTCAGTATAATTAATAGTTTAGCAATTTTATACTTGAGTTCCTCAGAAGCTCTTGGGTGAATACCATCTGGTCCTGGTGATTTGATACTATTCATTTTATTGAATCACTCTTGAAACTCTACTACTGATACTCTAATTTGAAACAGTTCTTCCAATTCACCTCCTCATATGGCAAATTTCTGTTGTGAAAATCTCCTTAAGCCCATAAACACTAATTAAGGTATACATATATATACACATACACACACACACACATATATATTATAGGCATATCTTCTTTGTATAATCTTTTTACATCTTGATCATCTCTCAGTCACACAAACTCTAGCAGACTTCCTTATTCTGGTGCTGGGGAAAAAAGTTTTCATTTTTACGTTTTTAGTAATATGTTCTTCAAAATGACTTTTTCTCCCTTTTGCCCTGCTGTGTTAACTAGTTCTTTTCTATTTCCCTTTTATTGAAGGAAGGTTTCTTTCAGCTTTCTGAAGGATATCTTTTCCATTCAAATAATTTTTATTTTCATTTTTCACTTTGCTTGTTTAATCATATCTGTTTGGGAATATTTGTAGTTTTATTATTATTATTATTATTTTCTTTTCTATTTTTGTTTGTTTGTTTGTTTGTTTTATCTTTCTAGTCTTTGTTGGGTTAGTTCTTTCACAACAGTCTCTACAATTCACCCCCAACCATGATGTGAAAGGACAAAAATTCCACATCCAAAATAGTGTCTACAGTCTGACAGAGATACATATAAAAAGCCCCCGATTTCAAACAGGACTCAAAGGTTTTACAGAAATTCCCCACTGAGCTTTTAAATGGTTCTCACACTTTCCTTACTATGGAAATCATCTTCTTCCAAGGACCAAAATTAAACACTAATAGGTTCCCTTTTTAGTTGTTTAGATATTAGATGGAGGTGCTGTTTCCATAAATACACATGGCAATTGCTTAAAATTGATTCCATTGCTTATTTAACAACTTTAATTTTCACTGAGTGCAGGGCTTAAAATGCTAGCACATGTCATGTTTGCTTGGGTCAATTTTAAGAATAACTTGATCTGCTGTATTTGCTTCCTTTTTAGTTTAGCTTTCCTATGTAGGTTGAAACCTGCCCTTGAAAGTGTGTATGGCTCCCATTAATATCAATGGGAGCCATGTGTGTGCATGGAAGGTCTAAATACTAAATTTACCCCCTAAGCACTTCCCCCATAATGACTGAGTGTCCTATTACAAAGTCATTCTTTAATTACCATTTTTAGCACAAACTTTTTCTTTTAATATATTCTAACTGATGATAGAATTAATTCATTGAAATAACGTGTCATTGCATAGTAATTGGAAATACCATTAGTATTTTCTCGCTCTTTCCACAGTCAAAATGCTTTACAAATATTTGCTTACTTTTTCTCATAGCATTTGTTGAATTCAGTGGTCTAGATAGTTGAACATTTCCCAATTTCATATTTTAATACTTGCCTACAGCTAGTGCTCTAGAAGTATGGCAGAATAGATAATTGTACATTGCCTGTAACTTTTTCTTGATTGAACTTGGTTTTGCCTCTTTGTGTTTTACAGAACTATGCCACAGCCACATCTGTGTTTTCATTCTGAATTGGATTCCTTCACAATCATAGACACTGCTTGCAATTAAATGCATAGGACCTGCTGCTTTAATTGAGTTCAGTCCAATTTGTCACTTCAAACTTTGGAAAATTATGTGTAAGAAAAGATTTACTTGCCAGTTCGATTCAGCTAAAGTTGATGGAAAACCTTTTGATCACTCAGCCATTAAACACATTTCAGAGTTGTGCCAAGCTAATTGCTTGAGCTTGCTTGAGTTTATTTGTATTTAAAACAATCTAAGTTGATATTTTCCAGGGCTGTGCAAGCCATTATCTTTGGGTACACTTGTGTTTCCTTACTTAAGAGGTTGGGGTCTCATTCTGCTCTAACACAACCCTGGTGTAGATCAAGCAAAACTTTGTTCTCTTTGGGAATACAATGGGAAATGGTGCAGTAGCAGTTGCCAACACAAATTTGTATGTCCATCTGTTAAATGGTGCAATCGGAAAGTGACAGAGCCACAGCAATGTTTATTAATTCAGAGCACCTGCTCCTGGTTATGACAATAAATCTAATGGTGCCTCAGCAGCTGAAGTGTAGACATGACCTTTGGGATCCTGCTGGACCAGGGTGGAAGTGTCCAGTGGGTGCACAGCTGTAGATTACTAATAACAGGGCCTTCAGCTTTCGGGGGTCAGCATTGTTGCTTTCTTCTAAGAAAAACAATGTCGTTTTTAACTCAGTGGTTCCTGAATCAAACCAGGAACTGAATAGCAACTGAAAATTAATTGTATTTTGGTCTTGTTATTTTAAGTAAAGGAAAAGCTTATGCTGAATCCAACGTCCTGGTATGGGACATGGAGTCATTATCTTTAATACATTACAGATCATGAAACACCAACTTAGGGATAATATGTTGAACAGTATAAAAAAGATTCATGTTATCAGGACAGCTCCTTGAAGAAAGGTAAACACAAAATAAAACTTTAATACTTAAGATGAGGTAGATCTTACAAACAGATCAGAACTTCCAGGCATTACAGAAATATATTTGAGATATAAAAGTGTGAGATGTATGCAAGAGAAGGAGGTGGAGGGATCAGTCATTACTGTTCAACATATTTAGATACATTTCTAAAAATAAGGAGTCAAAAACACATTCATTTGCCTAAATTTCAAGGATGGGGATCTGGTCTATTTCTTCTTTGCTAGTGGACTGCAAAACATAAAGGAATTAGTGCAATTAAATTTTCATTGAATTCCCTTTGAATAACTGACCTGTGCATGCAGAGAAAAAGATCATTGCTCTAGTGGTGAGGACAGTGACATAGGAAACATAGGGCCATTTCTCCTCTTCCTAATCAGACCTGTGTGGTTTTCAGCAGATTACTGGATTTCTCTGTCATATAATCCTCTTATTTATAGGAAGGAGATGACTGTGTTTCCTTACTTTGGAGGCTTGTTCATAGGGTATCGACAGGTCATAGAAACTTTCTCAGATATCTTGATAATGCATAAGGTGATTTAGACTGATCATGTAAGCACTTTTCACCTCAAAATTCATTTCTCCTGTAAAACTGAGAACAGCAACTGTGACTAGAGCTCCAGAGTTCAGGAGGCGAGGTTGCTGTCTCAAATAGCTATTCTTGTGAAGATATTTGCTCTCTAGGAAAAGAAAGAAAAGAAAAGAAAGGAAAAGAAAAGAAAAGAAAAGAAAAGAAAAGAAAAGAAAAGAAAAGAAAAGAAAAGAAAAGAAAAGAAAAGAAAAGAAAAGAAAATAAAAGAAAAGAAAAGAAAAGAAAAGAAAAGAAAAGAAAAGAAAAGAAAAGAACAGAAAAGAAAAGAAAAGAAAAGAAAAGAAAAGAAAAGAAAAGAAAAGAAAAGAAAAGAAAAGAAAAGAAAAGAAAAGAAAAGAAAAGAAAAGAAAAGAAAAGAAAAGAAAAATGTCTCATGGTTACGTTGGTCTACAGCTGATGTGAAAGCACATTAAGAGACATATCAAACCTTAGTAATTCAGCAGTGAACTAGCAGTCCTCCCCTTCAACACATAAAAAACAAACAAACAAAACAAACAAACAAAAAAACAGTGCAAAAGTTTCGTACAGAGAGAAAGATAAGTCTTGACAGTGACATATCTGTAGTTCCCTTCTCCTCCCTTGACAAAGGATGAAGGTTCATTGGAACTGTAAATAATCTCACTTTAGCATGAATATTCTCCAGAGCAATGCTTTCCGTTCATGGATCGGTACAGTGGGACAGGCCGACAGGAGTGGAATGGAAATTATATTTTTAGTCTGAGTTCCTTAAATTTGTTAGAAAATTTGCAATAGCATTTATTGTCTGTGCAGACATCTTCTTTAATTTAACAATGTAAAATCACAAATAACAGAGGAATGAATCTTGTATATTGTTTCAGGGTGACATTTACAATGTGTTCTCATTAAGGTTTTCTTTATATTATTTTAGATTACAGTATTTATATTTATAGTCTTGATTTCTTGGGCATGATCTCTTAGGATACACATGACCCAGAGCATATCACTTAGAAATAAAGTTGTGAGCATTTAACTACTAACCCATAGGTTATCTAAATTACCATAAGCAGAATGAAATGCCCAAATGCAAACTCTAAAAGCAATTGTGTTTTTAACCCAGGGAAGCATCTGGTAAAATGTTCTTAACAATATTTGCATTTTAACTAAATAAGCAAGTGTTTACTAGGCACAAGAGAAGGAAAATAAAATTCTGGCTGCATCCCAGACTAGCAATCAGCTCAAAATGGTGAAGATAAAGTAAAAATATCTTGGTTTGAAATACATGAGAAAAAAAATATTTAAAAAAATATAAAAAAACACCTCTCCTATTGTTTTTGCATTCTTCTGAATATCTCAGAATCTGAAAAATGTCCTTATTAACAGGATTTCTTGATGTCCTGCTTGCTTTTTTTTTGTGTGTTCTGCCTGGTCTCTTGCTTTCCCTTATGTAAAATTCATGTAAACAAACTAAGAAATTAATTTTACTACTGTGCAAGTGCACTTACATTCACCTTCATACCTAGACTAATGTTATTTTTCTTTACATTTTTCTCAGTGAAGCTATGTTCTTAACTGCCATGGTAAGCCTGGTTTGGAGGGAAAATTACTATCTCATCTCCTTAGAACAGGTCTAGACAATCCAGTGGTTAAAACATTAATCTGTCTGCACAATAGTCCTTCTCTTACAACTGTAATTGTATCTTGCACTTAAGAAGGTTAAGCAGGAAGCTTGAATAAAATGGCCATTTGGAAAATACCAGCTGAGCTGTATGAAGTCTAAATTTTTGGTCAGCTGAGAGTTTACTGTCTGCTCTCCTTGCACATCACCCGAAGCACATCTTGGAGGATTCACTGTGAGCAGAAAGACCTTCTCATGGAAGATCTTGTTAGAGGAACCAGTATTGTCTTTGGGTAGCAGTTTGTCCATTTTCTCCAGCAGCATATACTGCTCAAACTAATGATGGCTCTGCATTGCCCCTACATAATGACACAAGGCCCTGTCATCACTGTCCATGGTTAGTGGGGTGTTTCCTTAACTTCTTTATTGCTTCCTTTAGGTCTGTGGGTTTTAATTTTATGAGGTATTACAGGTTTAGTGTGCTTTGTATACTAGGAGGAATTTAATTGTGTATTGAAGTGGAAGGAAGAGTTGTTTGCTTGATAGTTTTGTGTCTTTAATCATGTAATGAACCTCCATAGAAGAGTGCTACCTTCTACAAGAATGATAGACATTTTTCTATACAAATAAAGAGAAAATACAGGGTAGGAGAGACAGACTAGGGGGTCTTGCATAAAGAATTAGCTCACTTTTATGGAAAATTTAGCAGATTTGTATGCATGTACATGTGTGTGTGTGTGCATAATTTTATGCAGAAGTAGTGGTGGCTGATTTAGCATAAGTCTCCTAGAATATGTTCTTCTCTGCTTTTGTGTTTAAGAAAAAGGAAAAATTATAAATTGTCATTGTATCCAGGAATTCGCCTGCATTGGCAGACTGCCTGAACAACAAACAGGAGATGTGCTGTCTTATAATTACCAATTTCTGATTTCTTCAGTGAGTCTGGAATTCTGACGGCTTTCCTGCAGCTTTCTCTTTCTTGTTGTCCTGGGATGGACTGTAGCACTAATTGAGCTTGTACAGTTTTCTCACTCCTGGCCTCCTTAGAGAATGAAGGTAGCTTCCACAGGAGCCTTCCTACCAAAGGGAAAAAAAATTATCTTCATTCAGCGTTCACATTAATAAATGTTTCCATGGAGTTTGTACCTCATACAGAATTGAGGTCATTCCATATACGCTCCTCTGGGTGGACAGCATGGATTCTATTGCAAGCTGTGAATACACAGATGAAAACTTCCTTCTGGCTCCAGAAAAAGCTTCCTTCTTTCTTCTGGAAAAGAAATTTTAGTAGTTTCTAGGCAAGCTTTTCTTGGGCATTGTATGACAGATACTGCAGCACTGTAAAGAGATGTCAAGATAACAGCCTTTCAAAATAAAACTTGTCACTAATCCTACGGATAGGTGTACAGACAAGGAAAATCCTTACAACCTCATGCTGTTCCCTTAGCATCACTAATCCACAATAGAACAGGTAGTAATCCATACAGTCCTGCCTACTGAAAATTCTCCGTATGCTGAAGTTATAGTACGGATAAACAAGCTAAAATTGTAGGAGATAATGAAAAAGAAAAGTGAAGTATTCAGCGGTAGCACTGTGTGTGTATTGTCCTCTTCGGACTACACTGGTTAGTGGCATTCACATATTCAAGATTCTATTTATTTACAAATAAATATGAATTTATATGTATATGTAAAGAAATTCAATGTATTTGAGGCCTGAAAAGTCTAATTCCACAGCACAGTTAAAGCTGCAGTTATTTCACAATCCATCAGGAGTGACAGGAATAGGGTTAAAGACATTAAGTCACATCTGTGATTTTTTTTTGTAGCCACCCTAAAACTCATGTTAACCTAGTCAGTTAATTCACATTTTAAGATTTTGAACAGAAGTGCTTTCCCAAACAGCATCATTTAGATTTTCCATTTAGCTTCCTCAGAGGGGAGGTTGATGGCATATATCTGCTTCCCAAATTATTCTTTTTCATAAGAAGGCCATGGGCAGTCTGAGTATATAATGGGAATTGTGTAATGGGAGTTATGAGGGCTATAAAGCACCTCTAAACAAATTAGATCTTTTTAAAAATCAAACAAACAAACAAAACCAAAGAAACAAAAACCATTAGCCTCATTAATTTCATAGCATTCCTGAAATAACTGACAGTAGCAAAGGGACCAGCACTGATGAAGTATTGCCCTGATAAGGAGCTGAACAGGCACATTGCTGAGAGACCTGGAAACTGAATTTATCACTTTCATCTTTGCAGTAGGAAGTGTGAAGCTGCTCTCTTTGCACCTGTGGCTAATTACTATAGCCTTAAATTGAGGTTACAAGGAATAATGAAAAACGTGCCCAAGAGGAGATTTGCACTGCACAAAGGAGGTGATAGGTAGATAGATAGATTAGATAGATAGATAGATAGATAGATAGATAGATAGATAGATAGATAGAGATAGACAGATAAAATCCACCACACATTCTTCACTGTAATACACCACCTGAATGCCAAATTGAGTGGAAAACATGGATGGAAATCCTGGTTTTTACAAAGTCAGTAAAAATTTTGCCATTTTGTTCTCAGAGGCCTTGCCTTGGTGGTCAGGGAAGAAACAATCTGAAGGATGGATCATCCATTTAAAAGTTAGCCCATAGAAAAAGACAGGGTGATAGGACGCTTTAATCTTTGTGCTCCTCTGAAGACCACATTCATGAAGACAAGCCTGTACCATCACTCAGTCCTTGCTGCCCACATGAGGATTACATCGGATGTCCACACTGCTACATATCAAGGCCATGTCCTGATAGCACTCACAGCCCTCCTGTCCTGGAGGAGTTATTGCTGCCTGATTTAGAAGGACTTCTGGAGCTCCAGTAGGGCAAGAGCTTAAGCATGTTTGAAGATCTTTTTGCAATTTCTGTCCTGTGACAGTCATCATGGAAAGCAATAAAGATGAGGGCACTCCAGAAGCGTTGCACCATTTGGTGAAATTCACTTGTATTTTCCCGAAAGACTATTTGGCCATTGGTAGATGACAGATGCTCAGGGAAAAACAAACAGGCAAGGCAAGCAAGTAGCTATTCTTCTTCCAGCTACCCATAATCTGTAGGAAATACCTGAGCCAGAAGCTGTTTCTGTATGTCTAGCAATGCTCAAGGTTCCATTTACACTCAACAGAAATAATTAGGCTTTTCTAAGGCCTAATTATCTTACCAGAAGGTAGCTATTTGAAATCAGCCAAATGAATCATTCCATAGGACTTAGCTCTTTCCTGAGACTATATGGAGAGGAGGGTAAAAACTGGCTTCCATGCAAGCAACTACCCTGCAGATGAATGAAGTGAGGTGCGATGAGTCCTACCCCGTAAGGCAGAGGTAAATTTCCTTCTTGAGAACCAAATTTTTTAAATCAGAGCAGAATTTGCAGTAAGCAATTACTGATGAACCTCCTGCATAGGTGCAAAAAGTCAAGGAGTCTTCAATAGATATCCCTGCCCAGAGCACATTGTAGGAATAATTTTAAAAAATTATATTAAAAAAAAAAAAAAAAGATACATATTGTCTAAGAGAAATATATCAGATATCTCTTTCTGTAAAGTAGGTGGAGAAAAAGTAACAGATTGATAGAGTACCCAGAGAAGAGTACATAACTGTGCTATTCCTTGAACTTTCAGGGGGGCAAGATAGAGCTGTGTGTTTCATAATTCATCTGAGAGTTTGTCTGAATTTTTTACAGAATTTTACAGAATTTCTAGGTTGGAAGAGACCTCAAGATCATCGAGTCCAACCTCTGACCTAACACTAACAGTCCCCACTAAACCATATCCCTAAGCTCTACATCTAAACGTCTTTTAAAGACCTCCAGGGATGGGGACTCCACCACTTCCCTGGGCAGCCCGTTCCAATGTCTAACAACCCTTTTGGTAAAGAAGTTCTTCCTAAGATCCAACCTAAAATTCCCCTGGCGCAACTTAAGCCCATTCCCCCTCGTCCTGTCACCAGGCACGTGGGAGAACAGACCAACCCCCACCTCGCTACAGCCTCCTTTGAGGTACCTGTAGAGAGCGATAAGGTCACCCCTGAGCCTCCTCTTCTCCAGGCTGAACAATCCCAGCTCCCTCAGCCGCTCCTCGTAGGACTTGTTCTCCAGGCCCCTCACCAGCTTCGTCGCTCTTCTCTGAACTCGCTCAAGCACCTCGATGTCCTTCTTGTAGCGAGGGGCCCAAAACTGAACACAGTATTCGAGGTGCGGCCTCACCAGAGCCGAGTACAGGGGGACGATCACCTCCCTAGCCCTGCTGGTCACACTGCTTCTTATACAGGCCAGGATGCTGTTGGCCTTCTTGGCCACCTGAGCACACTGCTGGCTCATATTCAGCCGACTGTCAACCATCACTCCCAGGTCCTTCTCTGCCTGGCAGCTCTCCAACCACTCATCTCCCAGCCTGTAGCTCTGCTTGGGGTTATTGCGTCCCAGGTGGAGGACCCGGCACTTGGCCTTGTTGAACTTCATACCGTTGACCTCAGCCCATCGGTGCAGCCTATCCAGATCCTCCTGCAGAGTCTTCCTACCCTCGAGCAGATCGACACACGCACCTAACTTGGTGTCATCTGCAAACTTACTGAGGGTGCACTCGATCCCCTCATCCAGATCATTGATGAAGATATTAAAGAGGACCGGCCCCAGCACCGAGCCCTGGGGAACGCCACTAGCGACCGGCCTCCAACTGGATTTGACTCCATTTATCACGACTCTTTGGGCCCGGCCATCCAGCCAGTTTCTAACCCAACGAAGCGTGCGCCAGTCCAAGCCAAGAGCAGCCAGTTTCCTGAGGAGAATGCTGTGGGAAACGGTGTCAAAAGCCTTGCTGAAGTCAAGGTAGACCACATCCACAGCCTTTCCCTCGTCCACCCAGCGCGTCACTTTGTCATAGAAGGAGATCAGGTTCGTCAAGCAGGACCTGCCCTTCATAAACCCATGCTGACTGGGCCTGATCACCTGCTTGCCCCGCAAGTGCTGCGTGATGACTCTCAAGATAATCTGCTCCATGAGCTTCCCTGGCACTGAGGTCAAACTGACAGGCCTGTAGTTTCCCGGGTCAGTCCTCCGGCCCTTCTTGTAGATGGGCGTCACGTTTGCTAGCCGCCAGTCAACTGGGATCTCCCCCGATAGCCAGGACTGTTGATAAATGATGGTAAGCGGTTTGGTCAGCTCATCTGCCAGTTCTCTCAGTACCCTCGGGTGGATCCCGTCCGGCCCCATCGACTTGTGCACTTCCAAGTGCCGTACCAGGTCACCAACCATTTCTTCATGTATAGTGAGGGCCACATCCTGCTCCCCATCCCCTTCTACCAGTTCAGGGAATTGGGTATCCAGAGAACAACCGGTATTGCCGCTAAAGACTGAGGCGAAGAAGGCATTAAGCACCTCCGCCTTTTCCTCATCTCTTGTAACTAAGTTTCCCCCCGCATCCAGTAAAGGATGGAGATTCTCCTTAGTCCTCCTTTTTGTATTGATGTATTTATAAAAACATTTTCTGTTATCTTTAACGGCAGTAGCCAGATTGAGCTCCAGTTGAGCTTTGGCTTTTCTAATTTTGTCCCTGCACAGCTTCGCAACATCCTTATAGTCCTCCTTAGTGGCCTGCCCACTTTTCCAAAGATTATAAACCCTCCTTTTCCTCCTAAGCTCAAGCCACAATTCTCTGTTCAGCCAGGCTGGTCTTCTGCCCCGCCAGCTCGTCTTTGGGCACGTGGGGACAGACCGTTCCTGCGCCATTAAGATTTCCCTCTTGAAGAGCGCCCAGCCTTCCTGGACTCCTCTGCCCTTCAGAACCGCCTCCCAAGGGACTCTGCCAACCAGTGTCCTCAGCAGCTCAAAGTCAGCCCTCCGGAAGTCTAATACAGCGGTTTTACTGGTCCCCTTCCTGGCCTCGCCAAGAATAGAGAACTCCACCATTTCGTGGTCACTCTGCCCAAGACAGCCCCCGACAATCACATCCTCCACCAGTCCTTCCCTGTTTGTGAAGAGAAGGTCTAGCGGGGCGCCACCCCTGGTGGGCTCACTAACCAGCTGCGTCAGGAAGCTATCTTCCACGCTCTCTAGAAACCTCCTAGACTGCTTTCTCTGGGCTGTGTTGTGCTTCCAGGATATGTCAGGGAAGTTGAAGTCCCCCACGAGAACAAGGGCTGACGATTTCGCAACTTCTGTCAGCTGCCTGTAGAACTCCTCATCCGTCTCCTCATCCTGGTTCGGCGGTCTATAACAGACCCCGACCAGGACGCTAGCCTTGTTGGCCCTGCCGATCCTAACCCAGAGGGACTCGACCTTGTCATTCCCAGCCTCGAGTTCTACAACATCGAAAGACTCTCTAATATAGAGAGCCACACCACCACCCCTTCTGTGCTGCCTGTCCCTTCTGAAGAGTTTATAGCCAGTCATTGCAGCACTCCAGTCATGAGAGTGGTCCCACCACGTCTCCGTGATGGCAACCAAGTCATAGCCTGCCTGTTGCACGATGGCTTCCAGCTCCTCCTGTTTGTTACCCATGCTGCGTGCATTGGTGTAGATGCACTTCAGCTGGGCCATTGCCTTATCCCCCGGCCTTATCCCCCGGTCTGCAGTCAAGGCAGAGAA
>CM021765.1:200705764-200745969 GCA_011076525.1 Nettapus auritus
AAAAAAAAAAAAAAAAAAAAAAAAAAAAAAAAAAAAAAAGTTGATATAAAGGACGAAAAAGAGCAATTATTTTAAAGTTTGCTTTCTCTCCTGTGACTAATTCACCCAATTATAAGCTGATGACTGTTTGCTTGGTTCAGGAAATGGGGCAATGAAAGGTTTCCTAAAGACACAAAGAAAACTTGCACTTACTTTAGATAAAGAAAAACAAGCAAAATAAGCAGTTACAGACTGTTCTGCCAGTAAAGTCTCAACAGGGAGAAGTCCAGAAAGATCAGCATCGCTGTCCTCCAGAGATCTCACTTGTATAATAAGCTCATGAAGTTTGAAACTACACCCTTATTGTGTATCTGGGAAATGCTTAGCATTCTGGATTCCCAACTTGCGCACGAACTTTTAGGTAGTTGTAATACAGGAAAAATAGCATAACAGATCAAGTATCTGTATTCTTGTTGGGCAGCATAAATGAGGTTCAGTTAAATGACTTGAGATTTCTGTTTGTCTTCAGCTTCAATTAACAAAGGAGGACTAACTCAATTAGTCCAGAGGCAAATGCCACACTGGGCTGCGTGAATAGGATGAGTGGCTTTGAGTTGAATGCTTGTTCATATTTTCTTGGCTTCATTCAAACCTGAAAATCCAAAGCCATAAGAAAGAGCAAAAACTCAAAAGAATATTTCTCTGGCATGATTTTAAAGGCTTGGCCTGTTTTCAAGTGAATAAAAAATAAAAAATAAAAAATAATAAAAAAAAAAAAACAGTAATTTAAGCCAATACAAAGCCGAGCAGAAAAGGGACCAAATGTGAAGAGGTTGAGGAGTAATGTGCTCTCTCACCATGATTTCAGCTGCCACTTTTGCTCTCCCCTGCAGCCCCTATCATTGTGAAGACTCACAGGTCACCTAAATTTGTCTCCAGCCTGTTCACCTCTGTAAGAGTCATGTGTACAGAATTAAACTCCTCTGGTTCATTAAAGCACACCAAGGTGAAGGCAACTGTAATTGTACATAATTCGCTTTTTTTTTTTTTTTTCTGTTCTTTAATAGTTGATATTACGGATATTGTTTCCACAGTTTGCAGTAATGAGGACTGAACTCTAATTTTCTTAATAAAATAAAATAAAATAAAAATATCGGTTATAATAAACCAGATGCTAGATGGCTTGGAAAAAAATAATATCTTATTCTTCTTGATGTCTGTATCTATAGAAAATTTCACTTTCCAGTGGAGGTGGGAGGATTTCTTCTCCACAACTGTGCTCTGCAGACTAGACCCAAGTAGATCATGATGACACATCATAAAAATGGTCAGTTTAAGCAGCTGAATTTTTCTCTTATCATCCATTCTGCAGTCATATAAAACCTACTGCATAAGCCCCGGTGTATGAAAAAATTATAAGGAAATACCAGAGCAAAATAAGAAAAAGGATTGTGGAGGATGGTAGCCCTAATTGTTTTGTTATTTCAGGGTCCATCTAGACTAGCCCTGTTGGTATCGTCCAAACCACAGGTGTTTTTGCAAGCTGCAAGCACAAACACCTGAGCATGCCTACACTTAAGCATCAGTGCTGTGTCTCTTTTAATTCATTCACCATTGATATCACAGGGTACCTGTTCCAGAGCAACAGAAGCTGTGGGATATGTTTCTCTGAGCTCAGTAACTGGCCAATTTGGACAGCTTGGTTTCTTCCTGATCCTTGTCACGGTCTTTTAAATGTAAACAACATTTTTAGACATTTAATTTTACATTTATTATCTTTCAATTTTTAAAAGTGTTTGAAATTTAAGGAAATACCTACTGTGGCATTCAAACCGGACCAAAACTCTCATTACACATGTGAAAACTGAGGCATGAGCATCAGAAGAGCTGTGGTATATGTTGTGCAAAGGCTTTATGTCACTAAAGAAATTAACTTTTCTTCTGGAAGAGCTGAAGGGGCAGGCGGCTGGAATCCTGTTCTTTCTTAACAAGTCTGTCTTCTGATAGCCAGCTAAGAAACCTCTCTGACCTAAGATGTTCATCTAAAGAATACCTAAACCGTAACATAAATTGTTACATTCTTGGTGGATTTCCAATACACAGGGGCCTCTTGGCCAGCACAGAAACTAAAATGCAAAATAGTCTGGACTCTAAGCATAGGAAACTAAGTATAAACTGGAGCAGCCCAAAGGCCGCTCCAATTTATGCTGGCAACCAAACCCACTGCTGGAGTAGAAATGTGGCATAAAGCCTAATTTGTCTTCAACCCCCCCCAAAGCAAGTTATGCCAAATGCCATGAAGATATCAGGAAAGAATCAAGGTCTTACTGTCAGAAGAATTTGTCTGGCTTTATTGCAACATTTTCCTTGTACTAGTAA
Source organism: Nettapus auritus (assembly GCA_011076525.1). Classification (NCBI taxonomy): domain Eukaryota; kingdom Metazoa; phylum Chordata; class Aves; order Anseriformes; family Anatidae; genus Nettapus; species Nettapus auritus. The sequence continues at coordinate 200,708,123 of CM021765.1, forward strand.
TTCTTTACTGTGCTTTCCTATTTTCTTATTTTTGCTCTTTTAGTAACTGTTATACTACCTGTCCACTTAAGAAGTATATTTTCTTCATTATAAAATCAGTACTCACACACCCAATAGCTTTTTTATCATGAAAACAACAAAAATATGTAGTTAATGCAAAAAGCTTGGTTTCCATTGGGTGGAAAAACACTTGGAATAATATCCCTGAAAAAAAATTATTTATTTTTTCAAATGCACTGCTGACTATTTAAATATGTGGGGTGATGTTCTATAGAGTAGGAAATATAGGTTCTCAGCAATGGAGAAGAGACTGGATCCATATAAGAATGTGCATATAAACTGAAAATATTTATTACTGAAAGATGAATGCAGCAGCAACAGAAATCCATAAATATTCCACTTTAAGAGTTGGTTCCTATAATCAGATTACAGGATTCTCTGAAAGATTTTAAAACCTTTTCAGGGAAGCACTTCTGCAAATGAAGCTCTATACAATCCTTGTAGGGAATATCTTACAGGCAGCTATTTTGTTTTAGAACATAATTATATGTAATTTGTCTAAATATTTTGTTAATTGTTTAAGATCTTAACATATTGCAGTGTGTTTCTTTTTCAATGCTTTCCCATTCACTTTTTAAGTAAGACAGAAAATGTCATGTCTGGGTTCTTCTTTTAAATATAATCCTTTTGTACAGGATAACTTGATTCCCTTGGCTTAAAACACCTCAAATTACAAAGCATGTGCATTCTTCGGGAAACACATACACCCCCACACACAGAGCATATCACATAATATTGCTTTAAAGTAATCCTATAATTTTTCCTGAGCAATGACAGATATATATATATATATATATTTTAAAGGCAAAAAATGTTCCCAGGAGACATTTTGATAAGAGTTTTAAGTTGATTACTTTTTATATCCTGTGTCCTGTTTGGCTGATAAGCTCACAATCTCCATCCTTTCACATTGTTTTTATCTTCCTGTGCTGAACCCATCTACTCAATGTCATCTTTTCAGTTGTCGGCTTGAAGGTGGCTGTGGAGGCAGGGAGAGGAAACATGAGAGTAGCATGGTCGAGAACCAAATCACAGATTAGGGGTCAGTCTGCCCACAGAGATAACTGTTCCACTCTCAGGAATTAAACTTGTTAATCTGTGGAATGCTGTTCATCTTTCATTAATCATATAAGCTATAACAGAGTCTTTGATCTAAATGCATCCAGAAACCTCCTGCTTCTCTTGGCTCTGATCTATGAAATCTGAGTTGTCAGAAGGAATGCCCTCCCCCTTTCTTTTAAACCTGTCTCCTAACTCTCTCTTACTCAATTTACAGAGAAATGGGTTGGTTTCATGGATGTCATTGTGCTGGAACTTCAGCAGTCTGGGTTTGGTTGCATGGCCCTTGGCCAGTGCTGTCTGCCGCTGTTGGCAGAAAGGTGATGTTATTGATTGACTGGAGTCTGTTCTCTACTGATTGCTGCCAGATGGTCCCTGACCTGTTTGGTTACCTGCATCAGCCTAGCTCTACCAGAAGCCTGGTGTCTCTGAAAAAGGATAAAAGTCCTGTCCCAGGCTACATAATCCCAACATGCTTTGAAGCAGTCAGTGACCTCTTTCATTGGTGTTAAAAGGACACTGAGGTGTTTAGAAGGACCATGTTGCAAGACCATTTTTTTCATTTCATCAAGCTGGTCCTTTTTGTAATGACAAAAAATAAAATAAAATTGGTGATTGCCTATGAGGTTTTATTGTTAATCTAGTGTAGATTAGTATATCAGTTAATGTCTTCCTTGGAGCACAATTTAAATGGTTTGCTGGTACGTATTTTGTAAATGTATGATATGAAAGCATGCTGAAATTGAGTCACAGAATCTCAAACACATACAGCCATTATGATTCAGGTGTGGATTATTGGCACAACCAAAACACAGTTAAACTGGGTAGTTAGTGAAAAAAAAAAATAATAAAGAAAAACAACCTCATTTTATGTGCATTTATGTCACAGAATTCCTGTAGTTAGTAGCATGGTAGAGCTCCATTTATAGAGGGACTCGGTATTACTGTCAAGGCATCATACACCAGATTCTGTTCCCAAACCTGATTCTGCTTTCTTGAAAAGCAGAATCTTCACAATGCAGATGGGAGAAGGATGGGGTCAAGGAGATGGAGTGGTCGTGAGAGGCTCTACTTGAGGGAGAGGAAAAGTAGCTTCTGATACTAGTAGGTCCCTCCCCTCCTGCTTGTGCACTGTCTGCCAGCTTCCTGGACCTTCACCTTTGTTGCCATTCAAGCCACCTCCCTCCTCAGTCTTGTTCCAGTAGATCCCTCAAAGTGTCTTATTCCCCTCTTTCTCCAGCAATATTTCCTGTTCCAACAAAGGTAACCTCCTGTGGTGGTTTTTACTCAGCTGGGCAGCCAAGCTCCACCACAACCGCTCTCTCACTCCCCATCCTCAAAGGGAAAGGGGGACAAAATACGATGCAAAGGGCTCAGGGTCTGAGATAATGACAGGGAGACTTCTCAACAATTACTGCCACAGGAAAAACAGACTCAGAATAGGGAGACTAAAAAACAAAACAAGACAAGACAAAACAAACAAACAAACAGACAAAAATTACTAAAAAGCTAGGACAATGGCAAACAGAAAAACAAACTAAAAACACCTTTCCCCCCTGTACACCCTCTTCTACAACCTCCTCCCGAGCAGTGCAGGGAAACAGGGAATGGGGGCTGCAGTCAGTCCCTGACTCTTCAACTCCACCACTCCTTCAAGGTCACTCTCTGCCCCTGCTCCATGTGGGGTCCCTCCCATGGGATGCCGTCCTTCCCAACCTGAGACTGCAGGTGCTGCCCACAGGCTGAAGCTCTTCCAGAACTGCTCCCACATGGCTCCGTACCATGGGGTCCATCTGTCAGGAGCAAACTGCTCCAGCATGGGTCCCCCATGGGCAGTAGCTCCCCCCAGACCCCTGTTGCTGCGTGGGCTCCTCTCCACGGGCTGCAGCTGCAGCCCGGGGCCTGCTCTTGCAGGGGCTCTCCATAGGCCGCAGCCTCCTTCAGGCCACATCCACCTGCTCCAGTGGGGGCTCTTCTACAGGCTGCAGTCTGTTCCATGTGGGACCTACGGACTGCAGGGGGGCAGCCTGCTCCACCAGGGGCCTTTCCACAGGCCACAGGGGAACTTGTGCTGGGTGCCTGGAGCACCTCCTGCCCTCCTTGTGCACTCACCTTGAGGGATGCAGGGCTGCTTCTCTCTCAGTTCTCACCCCTCTCTCCCAGCTGCTGTAACACAGCAGGATGTTTTCTCCCTGTTCTTAACTCTGTTCTCCCAGAGACCTACTCAGCATTGCTCATGGCTCAGCTCTGGCCAGCCGCGGGTTGCTTTTGGAGGTGGCTTAAATTGGCCCTTTTCTAACATGGGGCAGCTGCTGGGCTCTACTCAGAGAGGCCACCCCTGCAGCCCCCCGCTACCAAAACCTTGCCACATAAACCCACTACACCTCCCCAGTTTGAGAATGTGTATGCTACCTTTAGCACAAATGTTTTGAGTAAATTGGCACTGCACCCTCTGGTATAAAGAGGTACCATGAGACACCACTTGAATATGGCTAACTTAGAAGCAGAGTGACTATAATTGGCCCAGATGCACAGAACTAGAAAGGAGTTCAATTCTCTCTGCTGTGTTCCAAACTGTCCCCCTTAAGTGTGAGCTATTCTTACCACAGACTTTTCTCTCCACTTTCTGCCTTATAGATAGATATGCCATTCCTCTAAAAAGAATGAATCTTGATATTTAATTTTATACTTTGAACTATTTATTTTAAAGATTCACTTCTTTGATCATATTCAGTAGCTATAATAAATAGAGGTTCTTTGCAGAACACCAGTTCATGGAAAATATATAGGTACAGTCCCTTACATTTTCAAGTAATACAATCGATATTAATTGTTGAACAGTAAAGTAAGATTCATTCTTCACTATGAATGGGATGGAATATGAGTTTCATTAAATCTTCTCTCTCTATTTCGCTGCAATACAACAAAAGCCAAGTTAAACTGCAGCTTTGAGAATTCTGCAGATGGTACAAATGGAGTATATAAGAACTTAGTAAAAAAAAAAAGTAATGCTTCAAAAGTGTCAAAACAAAATTCAACATGTTTAGAGTGTCCTTGAAAAATGACAGAGAGAGAAAATATAATCAATTGATTCGTGATAGAGACAGAGTTGAGACCATCAGGTTTACACTTGGCTCTGCCACTGTTTTCACTGAATGACTTCTGGCCAAGCCATTTAGTTTCACCATGACTCAGTTTCCCAGTTGTATAACAAGGAGTAGTTGTGTGCCTACAGCACACAGCTGTTGCAAAGATCCTTTCTACAAAATGCTTGGATAAACGCAGTTGCATAAGAGTCCTATAAGATTGGCAGTGAGTTTTTTGCAGTTTGCCTGAATCAAGGAGAGACAAGATGATATGAAGAGCAGAGGTGTTAAACATCCTTCCTGAGGGCTGATTCCATTCTGCTTCATATGTTTATGGCACATTTGGATTTGGCAGAATCTAGATTTTTTATTTATTTATTTATTTATTTATTGGGGGGGAGGGGTGTTCATTTTCTCTTTTTATATATCTGTATCTGAAATATATTCTTTAGTTTGGAAGAAAAGGTTCCCAAGCAGAGCCACTGACTCAGTGTTTATTTTACTGAGTCAACAGCCTAAAACCATGTCTTTGGGATATACGTATTTCTCACCTCTGTTTTCCTTGGGATGCTGTGCTAGAGCCTAAGACTTTCTCATGTGATCATTCCCTTTGAAACTACTGATCATTTTCTAAGATAAAGCTAAAGCCCAAGATGGAAAGCAAGGAAATGCTACAATAAAGAAATGGTAAAGGGCAAAAAAAGGGGAGAGACATGAATAAAGGGAAAGGGCAGAACAGTAGAGATTGGCAATCTGGGAAAAAAAAAAAAAAAAAAAAAAAAAAAAAAAAAGTTAGGAGATATTATTCCTATGCAATCCTCACAGGGATCACAGGGAACAAGTTTCCCATGGAAGTATTCACAGCAGTGAACCTGATGGAGTTCAAGAGGTGTTTGGACAATTCTTTCAGACATAGGGTCTGATTTTTGGGGTGGTCCTGTGTGGAGCCAGGAGTTGGACTCAATGGTTCTTGTGGGTCCCTCCCAACTCAGCATGTTCTATGCTTCTAGTACAAAAAGAAAAATGACAAGTAAGAAGGCTGATTTATGAAGGTGAAAATGTTTTTTAAAAAATAAATAATTGATAAATCAGTAAGGTTAATAACTGATACATTTGGAAAGCCAATGTTTTATTCTTAGTCCTTGTGCAAGCTGTTCATTGGCAACAGGGGATGACTGACTCTCCATAAATGTACTGTTAACTTCACTGCTATGTCACCCTTATTCACAGGACGCCGGTGCATAAATATTGTTCAGCCTTCTCTAACAACCAGTCTAAAATTACTGACAAAGAATAATAAGTTCCAAGAGCCAATGAAATGTATTGAATTCCACTGCTATTTCCACCTTTGAAGGATGAGTCAAACCTTCCTGATTAATATTTTGAATGTTCAAACTGAAAAAAAAAAAAAAAAAAAAAATCCACTGTGAACATTTTGGAATGATGATAAAACCACCAGCCTAGATTTAGTTCAGAAGTACCCACAAACCATTGAAATGTATCTGAATATATTAATCTAGTCCTTACATTTACAATATCATGTTAATCTTTTATCTATATTTACATATGCAAGCAGACCAAATCATTCATATTTTGTAGCATAGTAGGCATATTTTTAATTAATGATTTGCATTTTGAAACAAAACCTAGCTTTTCATTCTTTTTCTGGGAGTTTTCCCAGCTTGCCCTTTTTGCCTTCCACATAGTTTACTGTCATGTCGTTTTCAGCTTCATGAAGCAGTAGAGCTTAGTAGTCTGTTCATGGAAATGACAACAACCCCTAAATCCAATATTCTTCCTCCAGCAGCCTCCTTGTTAGACACTGGGCAATTCACTCAACCTCTCTTTCACTATGTTATAGTGTGTTGGATGATCAGAGGTGAAGCCTAGAGGATTACATCCAGAAAGCATTCAGGCACCTAATACCTACCTTACACTGGGTTTTAGTGCTGACAGCCCTGTGTGCAATCCAGAAATCAAATCAAATGTCAAGCTGTCAACATTGCGCTAGGAGGGTGGCACAGGGAAACCCGACATAGGAAACCACACTAAATCTGAGATTTCTCTAGCTGTATTGGCACTGTGCCACACCCACAATAATAAGTCAGTTTTACATATACTGTACTGCCAACAGTATATCAATGTGACTCATAACAACAGAACAAGAGGTGGAAGTAAGGGCTGCTCTCTCCCACCAGGTGTTCTTGTCACTGAGTCAGTCAAACCTTTTTTACTTTACCTCTGGCCATCCAAATCTTGCTTTCTTCCCACTTGTTCTACTGTCAGCAGGCACACATGGCACACATTCAGCAGCCTTATATGTACTCTGGGCACTATGACATAGACCAAGATCTATGAATTGGACTTTTTACGAGCTGATAAGGTCATTTCATCAAAGTTTTCCACTTGCTGCACGAGGCTGAAGCTGGGTATCACCCTTACTCAGCTACTTGTCCACAGCCAAAGAAATAACTGGGACGTTAAAGTGTTGGATGCAGTTTTGGCACCAAATCTGTCTCATACTGTCTCAGGCCAGCAGTAACATGCTTAAAGGTGGCAGGATTTGAAATCTTCCATCAGTCTTTCTTTTTGGCTCATGCAAAATTCTCCTTTGGCTCAAAGTTGTGCATTGTGTTATTACAGGCTGAACTCTGCTTGGCATTGTATGAGATTTATTTTCTGTAAGACTTTTAAAATAGATAGAAACTTTGAAAATCCCACTAGAAAGAGCATGAAAATGGCACAGATATTTGTTAATCCTTCTTAGCAAACTTACTTTATTAGTGGTGTTTGGATTTTAATGTTTCTTCTCACACTGATTACTTTTTTACTTCTGTCGCAGTAGTCAGTGAATGAAACACAAAATAAGAGGAATCCTGATGGGGAAAGAAAAAAAAAAAAAAAAAAAAAAAAAAAAAGAATACATTCAACAGCAGAAAAAGAGAGTTGGGTCCTTCCCTGTGTTGGATACACTCCAGAATTATTATTGGAAGGAAAATGGGTAATTTCCATTAAGCCTACTGACAGTGGAACTAGAGGAGTGCCTGACTAAACATGGCTATGTATTGTATGGAGACTGAGCAAACAGAAAAACAAAGTAAAGACCCAGGAGGTCATCTTAGAAAAATCCGGTGAAGAAAATGATTATCAGGAATGAAATACTGACATTATGTTGCTCTTGAAAGCTGGATCAGAAAGGGAGATAGGATATGTGCTCCTAACATATTGAAAGTATTAAAAGGGATTACTGTTGTGACCTATAGCTAAATAAAGTCTTGTCCTCTAACATAAATGTGCAGGCTCATGGAAGTTTAACTGAAATGACAGGAGTCTTGTTATTACTTGAATGAGTAAAGAGTTTTCATGATACTGCCCTTAAAACAGCATGGTGTATGAAGGCACACAAGGTAAAGATTTATTCTGATCTGTAAGCTTTTTTCTGCTTGGGGTGTGCAGCATTAATCTTTTGTGTTATAGCAGCTGAGTTATGGACTTTCAGTGATCAGCTCTATTCCATGACCCTGTAGAGTCTGAATCTGATCTCAGCTGATTAGTAGACACATTAAAATTGGAGTTGGGACCAGCCTCTGTTGGTTCATTGTAAAGAAAACATTCATTCCTTTTCTCTAGCAAAACAAATGCAGCTGACCCTATTTGATTTGCATGGGATTTACGTTGACAACAGAAGAGGTATATCTGAGGTTAGCAAAAGTATGAGACCAATGGGCTAAACTCTTTCTTGCATTAAGAGATAGCTGGCAGAATGTGAAAGCAGGCTGAGAAGGAAGTGTAAGGACAGTAGGGAATCTTTTGAAGAAGTGTCTGCAAAATTAATATAAAGATTAATAGTACTTAAGACAACCAATGATAGCTACTCAGGAGTATTTTTGGAGCATGGTCCTATTTACCACATTTCCCATCATCCATTTGTGTGGGTTTGGTCCCACGTAGGATACCAGACTTCATATGTTGATTTTATGATAACTGAAAATATTTCCTTTTCCTGCCTGCTCTGATATTTTTTATAATTCAACACACTTAGAAAGAATTGCATCTTTGAATGAAAATTAAACAAATTTAAAATATTGACATTGACAGATATAACTAAAACATTAATACATTTATTTGCGGTTATTCAGGTATCCATAAGCAGTATTGGGGCTGTGGGCTACATTTCCAAAACAACTAATTATTTTGGGTGCCAAGACCAAAATACTTTACAAGTACCACTATAATTTACTACACCAGGGAGGAATTCTAAACATAGTCCTTTTCAGGTGTTTCAAGTCTGACTCCTGAAAATTGATCCATCCAAGTTCATCAGTGTTTGAAAATGTAACCTCGGGTAATTCAGTCCTACTTTTAAAGATCAAGATTTTATCATTCATTGTGATGCATCCTTTGTAAGAGAGACAGGGTGTATCAAGGTTAAAGCTAAACCGTTCCATGCTCCTAAAAAACATTGCAGGATAGAATTAAACTGAATTCAGTCATTGGTTCACTGAACCATAGGAAGACATTCAGCCTTGGGGGGATTTTTTTTTTTTCTTTCCCTGTCTGTAGCCACATGAAATTTAAGTATCTTATCTAGTCAGAGGAGATAGAGAGAGAAATGTAACTCCACAGGATGGTATCTCAGGTTGGACTGAGTGGTTGTCTGTAAGTACCTCTCTCTCTCCATTGGTCAGTTTGGATTGGATTATTTCACTGATAAGACTTTGGGCTTGTTGTCTTGAGATGCTGCTGTTCAGAAGTTACCAGACATGAGATTCACATCCACTAACTCCAGATGTCTACAGTTTAGGCGACTATATATAAGCTGGTAGACTGGACTCCCTCTGGAGTGAGCAGACAAAAACAAGATAAGATTCATTTAACTCATTTCAAAAGTTTGTTTTAAGATGAAATGATTCTGCTTCTGGAGGCATATTTCCTCTCCATGAAGTCTGAAAAGTACAAAGGAAGCCCAGGTTGTCTAACTCAGATGAAGACATTTGGACATTGCAAAAGTTTTCATTTGAACAAATATTCCTTCTTCACTACCAGATTTATACTTGTTATAGTATTGTAGTAGTATACAGACAACTTGTAAACTGTTTTTTTTGTTGTTGTTGTGTTTTTTTTTTTTTTTTTTTTTTTTTTTTTTTTTTGTAGAAGAATATAGCAATTATCCCTTGTGTAAATGCTTTATCATGTAATTTTTAAATTAATGCCATTTATTCAACAGATTGTAACATATCCTTGTAGTCTCATTACAACCTGTATCTGTACTGAAACATATGTAAGTACACAATACCCAACATATAGGTCCACTTCTGGTTTAACATGCAAATGTTGTGAATTCTGTATATCTCCATTTTGTAAAATGTCATTTAGGGCATTTTTTTTTTAACAGTGAGAAATATTCCTAAGAAATGCCAATGTCTCTGGGATATTTTTTTCACTGTTTTCATGCCAATAAGAGTGAAGAGGTCCATCTACAGAACCTGTTGTAGGCAACACCAAATATAGAACAAGGGAACAGTGTTGGCTACATCTCCATTCAAAATTATTTTTCTTACCATTGCCCAATGGTAAGTTTCAGAGGTAAACCAAAAATGTAGGAGATTTATATGAAAACAGTTCTAGCGTTCTGCTTAACAAAGCAGCCATGTAAACCAGGGCACTCACTATTGCCAGTGTAACAACGGTGGGAAACCATAGGAATGCTTCTGAGATGAGCTGTATTTTCTGTGTAGTCTATAGAAAAGCACTTTGGGGTGAAGCTCTGGCTTCACAGAAGTGACCTAACCATTATTGAGGTCAACGAGGCCCAAGACTTCACCTTTTTCACCTCTTTCCACATCTCTGCAAGTAGTTAATGAATGTGTTAATTAATGTTTGCTTAGGGCTTTGGCGAGGCAGTGTACCACCAAAGTGCTCATTAACGGGGGCAATCACTGGAGCTTGTGTCCCCACTCCTGGCCATGGGAAGCTCAGCCTCTCCATTCTCTGCTCTCATCTCTAAGTATTCGTCCATCAGCTGTAATCTCTGTGCCATCCTCCGGGTCACTCAAGTTGTCCAGCAGCAGCACTTCCATCTGATAAAATTAATTCTCCTGTGGCAGATATTAATCAAAATCCTCCTGCCACCTTCTGCAACTTTAAATACATTTTAATCTGGTTTTGCTTCTTATGCTATAGTGAGAGGGAGGGGAAAGATTTAAAAAAAAAAAAAAAAAAAAAAAAGCACATTAAAGGAGCACAAGCGAATCAAATTCTGTCGTGTTTAATAAATAAAGTAGAAAAATGTATTTCTATATAAAATGTAAATTTAAATATTAGACTTCAGAGCAATTGTAAGCCTCCATAGCCCCTTTGTTGAACTCCTGATTGGAAGGAGGTTCTCAGGAAGCCCTTAGCTGGAGCATTGCTAGCGGGAGCTGCAGGGTGTGCTGGCATTTCCCCCAGCGCCTGCATCTCTTTTGATACCAGGTAGTCTCGTGAGGTATTTGAGTGAAAAGTATTGGGATGGAGATGACACAGTAAAACAGAAGGAGGGGGAGAGAGAGCGCTCCAGGCTCTAGGGAGTATATAAATATATTATAAAGCCCTGCAACACTTAATAATTAATCCTGAGCAAGTAGTCTCTCTCACTTTCTCTTTTTTTTATTTTATTTTATTTTATTTTATTTTATTTTATTTTATTTTATTTATTTATTTATTTTCACTATGGAAATAACAACAAAACAAAGGCTTAGGAACTCCCTTCCCCCACTAAACTCAGCCACAAAATAAATGAAGAAGAGTTTAATTTAACCCTTGATGTTCATAAAGTTATCCTGTCAGCTGTTTCTTCTCTTCATTCCAAACTGCTTCTCCTTTGCTCCTGCAACATTTATATTTTGCATTTAGCCCATGACAGGAGACTGACTTGCCTCTTGCTTTCTGCTTTCACTCACACTGTGCTGAGCAGGATTTAATCAGAATTTCTGGAATGATCCCAAATGTCGCTTGTCCTTGTTTCCTCGTGCAGTTTAACCTTCTGCAGCAGCTCTCGCTCTCAGCAATGCATGCCGCAGGTGATGTCTGCATCAGCCTTTTCTGCTGATGAACAGTCAGGGTTGTCTCATTTTCTGTTCTTCGTCTTGGGCTTTGTCCTGTTAATTTAGCTGCCTGGTGATAAGGCTGCAGGATGTGTCTTAATGTAGCCCCAAGCCAGATCCAGACGAGTTGATGCGGTTATGTGACACTGGGAGATTTGTGCCGTGCAGACACCCACCGCGATGCAGCAGCAAGATAGCGGCGTTTGCGTGGATGTTTCCCTAAGCTGGCGCTAGCTCGTCTTCTGCTGGTCTTTGCTGGCTATGAGCAGATTCAGGGCCAGGAATTTGGTCGGTGTCTGAGATTTGTCTGTTGCGCCAAAATGCAGTCGCCCCTTCCAAGAAGCTGCTGCTTGGGCCTCCAAATTTTCATCGTATGTTGTTGCTCAAGTGCCATGTTCATACACATGTTAACCTGCAGAAATAGTTTCTCGTATTTTAATCAAAAGTACTGTTAACTGTCAGAACTTGCATCTGGAAATGAACTCTTCTTAATATTGGCAGTGTTGATTGTGGCCTTTATACCAGAAAAATGCCCAGAATTGGGTCCCCCTTATGTTAGGCAATTAGAATAAAATATAGCCCTTGACCTGAAAAAAGATCTTTGCAGGCTGAATAAATAAAAGGCAGAAGAGACAGGAAGAATTCCTGCAGAAGTGAACAGAAAGAGGAATATTTACATTGTTGTTGGTACCTCTCATTTTTGTTCAGTCTTTGTCAAATCTGCCTTTCTTTTGCTTCTTTATGGGTGTATTCTGTTTTGTGTTCTTGTCTGATTCAGAGTTTAAAGGGAAGACTTAAACCAACACACAGTTGGTTTAAGACATAAATTTTTTGATGTTAAAGGAAAAGGGGACCGGATTTCAGTTATTATATAGCTTCTTCTTCAGAATAGTCCTTTGGTATGGCCATGTCAGTCTTTTATTTACTAAATAAAGTCTATGCATCCAAAGCACTCTAAAAATATTAAAATAACATAAAATAAAGTAATAAAATACAATAAATCCAGAATGGTCTGCTGTTTATATACAACACTTGGTGTACAAGTGACCATCTGTTCCATCTCAAATCATCCTGTGTCATTAGTGATATGAGAATATTTTGTTGTTTTTTTTTTTCTTTTTACCCGCACAACCTGAATTTTTACATGAAGCCTTGTAAAGACTACCAGTTTCCTTCCTTTTAGTGAAGTTAATGCTGAGTATGATCATTACCATAATTATCAGGTGATGGAAAAGGAAGTTGCGAATAAGCTGACATGAGTTTGTTCAAAACTAATCATAGCATTGCACTATTTATTATTACTTGAGATATTTCCATAGCTAATTTTTTTGTGGTGGGCTCACACTGTTTGCCTCTGTTTCCCATCCATAAAACATCACTAATAATACTTTTTTTTTTTTTTTTTTGGTGATGTGATAGTCAGGATAGTTAGCCCTGAAAAATGTGCAGCATTGGCCTAAAACTCTTTGTTAAACCATGTAATGATGTAATTAATGTTGCAAGTGGCACCTTGACTCCACTAATTATTCAAGACATGGCAAGAGACAGAGGAGCAAGGAACTGTCATAAGTGAGAAGGAAAGCTGGAGTAATGTGTAATCCTTTTTTTTACCAACATAAGCTCTTAAGGGATTAGGGATTGTTATTACATTTGTGTCTTGTTAAGCTGAGTGCCTTGCCAGTGCTGACTAAATAAAAAAATAATTCATAACAGCAATCTAACAGCAGAAGAAGAGCAGAAAGATTTGGAAAGAACAGGTGAGACTGTGTTGCTGTTGAGTTGCAGTTACAACTCTTGTGGGAATTGTGAGCTTTTAGGGTTTCCCTATATGCAAACTAAACTGTAAATGTCTGATTTGGGCCACCAAGGATGATTTCCCTAGTCCTGTATATCCAGCTGAGCGAACGAATGAAATCAATAAGTGTGAATGTTTGTCAAATTACATTTGGACCTAATGAGAGAGAAAGCTGATCACCATGCTTGAGAGAGAGAGCAGAGGATATAGACTCCAAAATATGACAGAAAAAGAAAGAATTATGTTCTGCTCTGCTTCATACCCAGCCTTTATCACTGCACGATCTGAGTGCTTTCCAGTAGCGCATTAAGCAGTATGACTAACATCTGTCACATCAAGATCTGTTCCCCTTGTCACTTTTTCCATCACCACCACACCCCTTGCAAAGTGGGAGCATTTGATGTGCAGGAGACAGTTTCATATTGGTAGGTTTTGAGGTTTTGGGAGGCTTTTTTTTTTTTTTTTTTTCAGAGCCAACTCTCTGTATTACATTTAGTTTTGCTAATGATAACACTGGTAAAATTCCAAGGTTTGTAAATATCGATTCTGTTGTACTCTCTTCTCCACAGATGATAGTTTTGAAGTGCTGCTGCTGATTTGAACTGCATTGGCATTCATGAAGTTATTCCTCATTTTAACACTCAGATAATTGGGAGCAGGACCAGGACATCTGGGTTTCAGCTTTTCCCAGAAATTTGGTTGTTGGTATTGGTGTTGTTGCTTTTTATAAAGAACAAAATATATTCAGTTAGACTGTAAAAGAGGAAATAATCCATTCTAGTGATTTTTAACCTTTTCTGATTTGTGAATTATGAAAATCTGCAGTTGGAGAAATTCCTCCCTAAGAGAAGCACTTACTTGCATTTCACTTATTTTTTTTTCTTTTTTTTTTCTTTTTTCTTTTTTTTTTTTTTTCTCCCTTCTGATCTGTTAGAACTTATCTGCAGATCCCACTATGACCTGGTGTTGAGAATCATTTTCTGTCTAAATTAAAACTTGCAGAGATTGAATGTAACTGTCATGATTCTGCTGAAAGTTTTTCTTTATTTGATCAGTTTTGTGGAATTTGCACCTTCAGAAAGCATAACTTTGTGTGAAGTCTTTAGCTTTCAGTTATGTAAAAAATGAAATTTTGAAAATCCGACCTCAGTGCAGCCTCTCAATGGCTTGTTGATATTCTCAGAAGAGTAATTAATGATTTTTGAATGTTTAGGTTTAACCATACTGCAGTTTTCAGTTAAGAAGGCAAACTATTAAGGATAGTAGCATGAAACCAAATAAAGAAAAATTTCCCACATAAGTCGTCACAGGTTCCATTCCCATTTTGCCATATTTTGCAATATCATGGCCATTTTTACAGTCAAAACTCCTGATGAAACCATTCTGCCCTGGAAATACTGTCCAGGAGTTATGACTTCCCTTCCTAGAGCAAAGCAAAGCTAACTGGAGCTGTAAAATGGGATCCATGGCACACCCCTTCTACCCTTCCAGGACAGCCAGGAGTGTTTGGGATGAACAAGGCAGAACGAGTAGGTGAATCACAGAATCACAGAATCACAGAATTTCGAGGTTGGAAGAGACCTCAAGATCATCGAGTCCAACCTCTGACCTAACACCAACAGTCCCCACTAAACCATATCCCTAAGCTCTACATCTAAACGTCTTTTAAAGACCTAGGAACATGAGTTGGAAGCATCAGGGAATCTCATGTATTTCTGGTCCTCCAGCTCCTTCTGGGGTATGTAAGTTGACTTCTCATTTTTTTTGAAATTGGGCTTGAAACTGTGAATATATTAAGGTGAAGAGTGGGAAATTAATTGATATAGCAAATGATGAAGACTCGAAATGGTGGAGGGGAGAGGGATATATAGTGAGATGCTGTGGTATTAAGGGGCTGGCAGATACTATGTTAGAAGCACATAATTATTTCTCATTGGGCATTTTGGTTGGAGGGGGAAAGGTGGCTACACCATCTGGCAGGTTTTCTGTGATTTAGTCCCAGCTGGTTCTTCTCGTGAGGGCTCCCAAAGAGACCAGAAAGCTGGCCTTGTTCACTAGAAACTGTTGCTAGTTGGCTCGCGTGCTCAAATTCAGAAGAGGCTGTTCAAAAAGCAAAATTTTGGAGGCTCACACAGAAAATTTTAATGACTTTCAGACCAAATCTCATGACTTTGTCAGTTCATCTCGTCATTCTGGAGTTTCTGGGATTGCTAGTCTTCCTACCCTGGAAAGCTTTAAACATGCTTACTTCTATGCTCTGAATAAAGCCTTGCAAACATCATCCTGTATATAGATTTAAACATGTCTGTGAGTCTTTGCAGGACTGATGTTTTACTCTATCAAGGAATTTACAGAGTTGCTAACAGTTCAAATGGGATGGTTTATTTATGTTTATAAATATTGAACAGAATATTGAACAATACATTGTAAAATGTATGTTTCCATGTTTTCAGTTATGGGCTAGCATTATTTTCACATAGAATTTTTCTACCAGTTGTTGTGTCTGATTCTTGCCATGTTATTGTGTTGGAGTAAAGGCTCATCCCACTTTGAAAAATGGTAGCAGAGTTTTATCCTCTGCATCATTAACACTCCACTATTACTTTCTGAGTTCAGCTCCTTTTAATAAAGCAATCATTATTGCTTTCTGATATAGCAGGAGGCAATAGAGAATATCCCTTTCTTCTCCCTTCTCCTTTCATCCTTAAGATCACATGAAGGATCCTGTTGCTTGCGCCAGTTTTCTGGATTCATTCTCCTCTCAGAGCATGCTCCAAGCATCACATCTCCCCATCCTCTTATCAGTTGCTTCCTTTCAGGCTCACTGCTCCAGGGAAGCTGCCTCTTAGCAGTTCTCCTTCAGCCACTACAGAAGTGGTAATAATTCACCAAGTGCAAAAACTGAATATATAAAAAGAGGATTCAAATAGATTAAAAATAGAGTAATTAAATCAAACCTGTGATCTCTTGTTTTTTAACCTTTCCTCTCCCGTTTCTCCAAGAATCACACAGATCCATATTCTTGCACTGCAAGTTAAGGTTCAGTGTGAGAGCAATAGGAGTGCATAGGGTATATGAGGGGATGGTCAGAAATGCAGCATTAAGCCCTCTCATCTAGAACCTGGAAACCTATCTCTAAGAACCACTCTCTTTTTACAACCTAAGGAAAATTATGACAGTGCCTTCTCACTTAGAGTGCCCACATTCCTGTTGACTAAGAGTCATTGCTTGTCCATCTGTTTGCTTTTTCTTTCCTTTTTTTTTTTTTTTTTTTTTTTTTTTTAATTAGTTAGACTGACAAGAAGCTGCCTGCCACATTTTTGTTGAATTCATTCTATTTAGCATGGGTTGGCCGCAAAGCAACTCCCTGCTTCAGTCAGATGGAGAGTCCTGGCAGATGGGACATTTTTCAAGGTCATTTTTGCATGTGTCTGGGGGTTTATATGGCCAGAATAACCTTCACTGTGTCACTTTATTTAAACACTTCCCTCCCCCCACCCCCAGCACCCCCTTTTGGTTATAATATATTAAAAATACCATAACTTAAAAATATTCTGCAAATACAAACTCATTTTCATAGCCTTGACATCTTTTAAATAAGCCATAAAAGTTTATTTTACTAGCAATAAAACTATAAAATGTGATAATTTATGGAAGCAGTGTTATCAGTGTATGAAATTAAGGGACAAGTGGTGATTAGAATCAACAAGAGTACCAAGTAATAGTAAAGACCCCAGTTTTATAGTTTACCATCTCATCAGCCTCTGCCCTTAGGCAGTGTCACTTGTCCCTACACAACAGGAGTAGCTACTCAGCAGTAATGTCAAGGCATCAGCTGTCCTGAGAATGGCCAGGCTGCGCAGAGGATTTCATCAAATTGCTCCCATCTGTTGATACAATTCTTCCTTTATGCAAGATGTTTGTTGTAGTGAAGTTTTCTACCTGATTCTTCCAGGTGGGATAAGACAGCCTGGGATCCTCCACCTGCCTCCAACAGTGACTGTCCAAATTTCTCTGAGCAGTGCAGGGTCATTTCAGGGAGTCAGCAGGGGAATCCTTTGTATAACTACAAAATATACAAATGTAGCGGTGCACATATGTACACATATACTCTCAGCCCATAGCACATCTGTACAAACATGCTCTACAAAAAGAAAAAAGATAGTAACAACTTGTAAAATATATAGCAGGTATAAGAAGCAGGAGAGCATTTCTATTCAGAGCCAAGTATGAAAGAGTGCAAAAGCCATTCAGTTTATGTGAGTGAGCAGAAATCTGATAGATCAACATTTTTTTGAAGTGCAGATGTAGGTAAAAGTTATGAAGATAAAGATTGTATTATCTTGAGTCTCTGAGAGGGAGTCCGGTTGCAGCTGACCTGGAAATCCCAGGTTGATTCCATGTGTCCTCTGGAAGGTCAAAATCTTTTATGCTATTTTCATCTTGTGAAATAATATCATTGTCCATTTTAATGTGGTGGCTTATGTCTGAGACAAAAAAGCCTTGACCTATTTATACAGACTGAAAAATGTTTTCAATGGATCTACTCAAAACCTGTTTGTAGTATTGGAAACTACTACAGCAGGTTCTATATATAGATTATGTCAGTCCCTTATTGTTCTGCTTTTTAAAAAACAGCAATTATTGTTAAATATGCTTTTAACAAAGCAAAATAAGGAAACGCAAATCTAATCAAATGTATTAGTGAGGATTAACTAAAATGGATAAGGACCTTTATGCAGGATCATCATAATTTTACGTGCATAATATACCTTTTTCTATCATAATATACTTAATATACCATTCCAAAATAATTTACTCAAAGTTAGAGAATTGTATGAGATTTTGTCTGAGCGTTTTCCTTCTATCCAACAAGAATAAAGTATCATACAATACTACTCTGTTAAAATACTCTGTTAAAATTGTTTTTGTCACAGAGGTTAAATGAATAAATTCAGGGCTTGTTTTAACTTTAATACAGTGAATTTAAAAAAAAAAAAAAAAAAGTATTTCTAGAAGAAGCATCATTTTATGTCATATAAGAAATGAAAACTGATTTTTTCTGTATGTACAAATCTATATGCATACACCTGCACACATGCATGAAAAACACACATCAGATAATCTTGACTCTCCTTTTTGTCTTCCGAATAAGATTGCAGAGAAAATAAATGCTTACATTTGGAATGTTTTTGATAGTACTGAAAGTTCAATAACTACAAACATGCAAAAGTGTAGAGTGTAGTTACTTTCTTCAAAGAACATTTCAGCTATAACTGGCCATCATTTTTCTACCTCAGCCTGTAAGAATAGTACTTACATAAAATCTGACATAATCTGTATACCTCTCTAATGTTCATTTTGTAAGTGTAGCTTGAGATGGGCTTTATCCTAGACTAAAAATTGAGCTGTGTACGAAACAACATACTTCTAATCACCACTCTTTACTGACTGTAGATGGAAACAGCATTATTTCAAAATGTGTTACCTGCTATGGTTAAACAATACATCCTCAAGGTACTAATCTCTGTCAGTGCTAAGTGGTTGATGATGCAAAAAATGAACATCAACACTCAATATATCAGGTAGTTTTCTAAACAGATGTGTTTTCCTGGTCTGGGCTGAATCAGGGAGTATAAACCACTCTGCATTTGAGTAAGAGAAAAAGGAGGTGAATTGTATTTTTTTTGTTAAGATGTAAAGTACTTGTGAATGAGAACCAATATTGTCCTCTGGTTTGACTTCCCAGCAAGGGAGACTGTAGACAAAGTGCAGTTATCTACCAGTTTGGTGGCGGACAGAGCTGAACATCTCCTTCCTAAACCTTGCATGATATGGGAGGCTTCATTAAATACAGACTATAAAAGAGGGGTAGAAAGAGGCACAAGTCCTTTGACTATTGCACAGTGCAAAGAACCCTCACCAGCTGGGTCCAGCTGTTCTCTTGGATGATTAGCTGCATCTGGAGCTCCAAGTCAAGAATTCAGAGGTAACCCACAGTCTTATGCTGTGAGAATAGATGGGATGATGGATCTCCAGAGGGAAGGACACCCTCACTTCTTCCATCCTATATCCTTCAGTTATGCATAGGTGTTCACAGGAGACCTGACATTCTGGTACATCTCCTTCAATACTATGCTAGCATGTAGCATAGAACATAATAATTTCTGTGCCAAAGTCTACAGCTTCAGCCTTTGTGTGGTTGTGTTTTTTTGTTTGGCTGGTTTTGTTTTGTTTTCCAAATGGATATGCTGTAGCTCAGTCTTGAGTTAGACAGCTTAACTGATGGAGAACTAGCACAAAATCTAGACACACTCTTTAAGGAGTTACTGACACTAATCTTTTAGTCTGAATTTATCTAGTTATATCTTCCCAACATTGGCTGTTACAGTTTGCTTGGTTTTACTTCTGCTAAATTAAAGATTAACTTACTGTCATATAGCCCTTCTTTCTCTAAGTTCACATAACCAATGACCAGGTAAACTCTTGGTGATCTACCAATAAACTAAATAGACTGGGGTACTATGATTCTCCCTTAAAGAGACATTTCCATACACATATTATCTTTTTAAGATATTTTCCAAAATCTTTTGTAATTAGTATCTTTTTTGGAAGTGTGACTACTGGAAACAGTCCAGGAAAAACCTTCCAAACCCTATCACTAACAGCACTTCTATATCCCAACTTGAGGCTTAAGCATCCAGACATTTTGTTTGCATTCTTTTTTACAGCATCATACACACCATATATATATACATATGTATATATGTATCAGTTGGTTATACAGGAAGAAGCTTGATATCTTATCAAGCTTCAGCATAGCATATCTCTGCCTGTTGAGTATGGTATGTACTTAAATGAAAGATCTTACATTTGTCTGAAATGGAATGTATTTTTTATTAAATGAGTCACTTTTAACAAAATACTTGCAAGGGTCAGGGTATCTAAGCCTGTCCCCCACCCCCCTTCTCTCCGTCTGCTGATTTTTATCCGTAATGAAACTGAATGAGTGGGAGATGAGTTTTAATGTTTTTTTAGTAACCTTTTAAATTCATTTCACTATGTTTAAACAAATGCTAAACTTCATTTCCTCTTTCCAAAATGATGTAATCAGACTGTCGAGTCCACAACTTGTTTTGATGGTAGATAGTCCTTGATTATTATTAATGCAAATGGTTTAATATCCCCCCAAGCCACAGCCAACCTGCATGAAAAGAAATATTCTCTGGCTCTGATGTCAGAAAAGCAAACTGAGCTGGCGTCCTCATTGTTAATTTGGAAAAGAAAACAAAAAGACTTGCAGCTGGCCACTAATTTCTAATTTGTACCTCAAGCAATGTTTAAATGTTGCATTTCTTTTCTTTTTATAAAAGTGTAAGCATGATCTGTTAAAACTCCACTCAAACTTACTTTGAAACACATGTATCATTTGAGGTAGGCTTTTTTTCATAATAAAAATATTATCCAGAGGAAGCAGAGTTACATGCATTCAACAAATTTACAAGGTGATATTGTTAACATAGATTTTACTACCAGAGGTCTTGCCAAGGGCCATACCTTTGCTCCCTGATTATAAGATTTCCTCTTTGCTTGTTCAGCACACTCTCTCCAGCCCATGTTTCCTTCTGGTCCCTCCGCAGCCCATTCCTCATGCTGTTGGTGTGCTGTGTGAGTTCCCATTTCAGGCAATATAAAGTCTGTCCCTGGCCTTGTGCTCAGTACTTTCCTGCTCTGTGGAGTAACTGCTTATATTGGCACCTGAGTCCAGAGGGATATAAGCCTTTTTTTTCCTCCTCAGTGCATCCTGTTTCTGCATAGGTAGTGTTCTCAGAATAAAATCCCGTCTTTGTTAACTCTGAAGCCAGTCCTTACCCTAAGGCACAAAAGAAAGTGGTTAGGATAATGCATCAGTTTCCAGAAGACCAGATGCTATGGCTGGTCATCACTTACAGAGTCTTCTGTTATGTATTGTGTATCAGACAGTTTCACCAGCACTTTTAAGACTTTTTTTTTTTTGGGGGGGGGGGGGGGTTGGAGAGAGTGCAGGTGGTGTGATGGATCTAGTAGGACATACAGGAAGCACACAGCTGTGTTCAGGGCTTGCTGGTTTTATAGAATCAAACATGGAGAAAAACACCAAAGGCTTGGAGTAGAGAGGATGGTACATCACTGGTGTAAATGTTCCAACAAGTTTGCATTGTTTTGCATGAAACATATAGAGGTCTGCAGCAGCTTTACTGACTTCGCTTGTGGGCTTTTACCTTATGAGACTTTATTTGATTAATCATTACTCCTCACTTGGGGGCCACTTCCATGCAACCCCAACAGATGGACTTTTTTTAGATCCGTGTGGAAAAAATTACTTTTTTTTTTTTTTTTTTTTTTTGTGTGTGTGTGTGTGTGTGTGATATTTTTATAAGACTCTTGTTACTTCAACAAAGTGCAATTTATCTTTCAATTCTCACATACTTCTTACTTCTACCTCACCACCTTTCTCTCTCTTTCCTCATGCATTCCTGTCCATTTCTTTCTTGGAAAGAATAGCTTTAATACATTCCATGCATTATTCTCAAAAAAAAAAAAAAAAAAAAAAAAAAAAAAAAGGACAAAAGGACCTCCACAAAGACCAAAAGGCAGGCTAAGTTATAAGAAAGGGAGGATGCATACAAAAGGAAACCAACATCTTTCTATATTAAAATTAAAGCTATTCAAAAATTAAAAAATAAAATAAAAAAAAATCCTATATCCAACACTGAAATTCTGTACTGTCTACAGAAGCTGCAGAGTCAGAAGAAATCTTAAAGTTTTACTTAGAGGCCTCCAGGACACAGCAGTTCTCAGTAAGGAGTCTGTTGCCTTGAACATGGTTTCTCCTATTCTCAGGGCTTTTCTGAATTATATGAATAAGGACCAATGCTGAGAACAGCTGTGTATCTTCACTAGTCATTGACTCTTGTTGAACCAAGAGCCCTTGGCTTTGCAGGATCGAGTTACTCACTGATTGTTAAGCTGATAACGATTGCCCCTTCTTAGAACTGGTCATTTTTCTTGTAGTGCTGACCTTCCAGACAAAAAGAAACAAAATCCAAACCAAACCAAAATAAAACAAAACAGATAAAAATAGAGATAATTAATCTCAATGGAAAGAAACATTGGACTAGATTTCCTTCCTGTGAGTCCCCATTATTCATAATTTAAATATTTGGAGAGCTTTGGATAGAAATAAATAAACAATGGGTAATGAGGAGGGAAAAGGTGAGGACTGGCATGGTACTTTTTCACTGAGGAGGTCAGAAGTTCAGGTCTTGTGCAGCTCACCATTCATCTGATGCTGAATTAATCTCCATACCTAGAAGACAGACTTTCCCATAATGGGCAGTTAGAATACAAACCTCTAAAACCAGACCTGTAGAGATATATGTACATACTTTTTTTTTCTATTATCATAGAATCACAGAATCATAGAATATTCCGAGTTGGAAGGGACCCATAAGGATCATCAAGTCCAACTCCTTGCACCGCACAGGTGTACCCAAAAGTTTAGACCATGTGACTAAGTGCACAGTCCAAGCATTTCTTAAATTCATATAGGGTTGGTGCAGTGACTACTTCACTGGGGAGCCTGTTCCAGTGCGCAACCACCCTCTCAGTAAAAAATCTCCTCCTAATATCTAGTCTGAACTTCCCCTGCCTTAGCTTCACCCCATTCCCGCGGGTCCTATCACTAGTGTTTATGTTATAGGTCACCCACCTCTCCACTCCCCCTCGTGAGGAAGTTGTAGACCGCGATGAGGTCCCCCCTCAGCCTCCTCTTCTCTAGGCTGAACAGGCCCAGTGACCTCAGCCGCTCCTCATAGGTCAACCCCTCCAGGGCCTTCACCATCTTCGTCGCCCTCCTCTGGACACTCTCCAACAGTTGAATGTCCTTTTCGTATTGTGGTGCGCAGAACTGCACACAGTACTCAGGGTGAGACCGCACCAGTGCAGAGTAGAGCAGAACGATAACTTCCCTCGCCTGACTAGTGATGCCATGCTTGATGCACCCCAGGATACGGTTGGCCCTCCTGGCTGCCAGGGCACACTGCTGGCTCATATTCAACTTGCTATCGATCATGACTACCAGATCCCTCTCTGGGGGGCTGCACTCCAGCATCTCGTCGCCCAGAGGAGGGATTCAGGGATCTTATCCCTGAAAAAGTCATCCTTCCATTGTCTTGAATCCTGAAGCAGCATCCACTCTGGGTTAGCTCCTAGGTACACATTTTTGAGGTGAAAACATTTTCACCTTTCACTATTTGCCCAAAGCTCTGTTAAGGAAAGAGCTGGAAAAAGGACCATATGGTTCTGAAGAGCTATTTTGCATAGCCTCAGAGCAGAGGGCTTTGATTTTCAACAGACACAATTCCAGTAGAAAACTGGAATCTGGACTAGGAAGTCTCAGTTTCCAGGCTATGTCATGTCAACTCCTAATACTTTTTTCCATCAGTGAAATTAACAATTATTAAAAAGAATATTCTGCTGCATGGGATTGTTCCCCTTACTTTACTTCCATAATTTACTGAGTGTAAATTCTGCTGTTTTAGGAAAATTAGCTTCTATTTTTCCCTCCTTTTAAACTGATCTCATTTCTATTCTGTGTGGTGGATAAATATTCCTTTTCTTCTTCTTTTTCACCCATTTTGAACATTTGCCTTTGATATCTCTGTCCTTCCTCTAGATCCCACTGAAAGCTCTGAAAATCTTCCTATAAAAGTCACAAGCAGGCAACACAGCACCTTAGTCATCACTTTCCCCAGTTGTTCAGAGGTAGTTTCCTCCCAGATCAGTCCTGCTACTTCTTTAATTGTTTGGGTGGATGCCTCTGAAGTGCCTCCAGCTCCTTCTGATAATGAGGTGTTTCCACCAAACACCTTTCCAGATGTTGTGTCACTGGCACGAGGCACAAAGGGGAGGTTGTTACCACTTTATGCAGAGACGTGATGATGATTCTGTTTAGGCACTTTGGAAGTTTTAAGAGTGTTTGTGTTTGTTTTGGTCTGGTTTCGTTTATTTTCTGTTATGTATCGATTGCAAATTTATGTCTAGTATGCATGCTGGAAATGAGCAAACGAACACGTTTTCAGCAGCTGTGGCCTGCCATCTGAGGTGGTGATATTTTGTTCCAATGTTGGTTGTTTCCCCTCAAATTGTCACTTGAGTTGCTGTTTTAGAACTGCAGGTTGCCCTCAGCTTTCCAGTCATAATTTTGAAGATCTAGTTGAAGCATTTAGTAGGGTGAAGTCTGCCATGTTCTGCCCCATGGTGATGCTTGTATCTGCTTGTCTGCTTTTTCACAAATGTTTGACCGATTATTTGACCTATGTGACTAGTACAGAACAACTCTGAAATAAATACTTTGTAAATTTTAGGGCCAGAAGGGAACATTATGCTCATCTAATCTGACATTCTACAAGCAAAAGGCCATAGAGTCTGACATGTAGCTCCCATTTTCTCTTTCAGCTGAAATATATATTTTAGGTCTTCTCTCAGAGATTTGCAGAGATGGACTGTCTGCCTTATCTCCAGATAAATTATTCTAATGACTAATTACCCTAAATGTACCAAAAATAAAAATAAAAAATCAGCATATGCATAGTCAATTAATTCAGCTATACAGTCCAGTCATTAGATCTTGTTGTTTCTTGATCTTTTAGATTGCTATAATAAATCTCTTTCTCATGTAAGCAACTGCACTTGCAAAGAAAATTACATTCTCGGGGGGTTAGATATATTGTGTACAGATGTGTGTTAAGCAATAAAAAGAAGATTTAAGCTGAGGAAAAAATAACCCTTAATATTAAATTGTTGGTCTGTTTGTGGTAAATGCACTTTCCCCATAAGAGTATTAAAAAGAGTGGATAAATTGCTCATCATAAATAACTGGAGTAGGTTGACTAATCATCTAGATTTCCTTTGGCATTTCTGTTTTCTTGGAAGTCATATCACTTCAAAATTGGGGTACTGATGTTTGGTGTTTGTTATTATTGTTTTATTTTGATTTTGTCTGTTTGTTTTATTATTATTTTCCTCATATATAATTTGATTCAGTGAACAGTCCCCAGTGAAAGTATTGTCATTCTGGAAAGAAACTGAAAGAGAAATAGAAATCAAGTGTTAATTTCACATAAACTAATGCCATCAATGAGAAATAAATTTGAATAAGAAGAGATTCATAAGTACAGCAGGGGTCTGGTTTTCTGTCACCATGGAATGTAATTAAAATGGAGCTTTCATAGATATAAGTATTGAGAAATCAGAATTTTCCATCCATTACTACATTCATTTTTTGAGTGGCTCCAGATCTGCAGGATCTAACCTATCCAAAGACAACTGTTTCTTGACTAAAGCAGCTGCCCAAACTGTGGCTGTTTCAGTTCAAGTGCAAGCTACATGGAAAAACAAAAAAAGAAAAAGAACATTTACCTTGAGATGGATTCTCAAGGTAGGTCTTTTTTGCAATAATTGGAGTGAGTGTGTGTTGAGTGTGTTTCCTCCCGGTGTACAATTTCATAGTTTGTTCTGGCTCTTTACAGCCTCTCATATCTTGGCGAACAGCAGAGCTGTCAGCCTCCAAGCTCCGTGCCAGCATCCTGTGCACATTCTGCCAAAAGACAAATGAACGATGAGTTGAAGACCAGCAAGTGATGCACAGCTGATCCAGCTTTGTTGTTCCTTTGGGCTGCATGGAAGATTGCTTTGGGCTTTCATGTGAAATAGCTCAAATGCATGCCCTAAACACCTAGGCAAAAAAAAATCCACATTGATCAGCGTTGCTAATTAGTTAGGACTCTTCTTCCATTTGTGCATTGGGCAAAGTGGGCAATGGTGAGCACCTTGTCTTTAAGAGTTCACAGCAGATATTAAATTATGAATAATGTGCAGATGACAAATTCATCAGGAACCCAGGAAGAGGATGAGGTATGTGGTACAAAAGACATTGAGTCCATTCACAGAACATAAAAACACAGCTCTTGTGTTATAAGTAGATTAGGGGTCTGTGGCTTACATACACCTGCAATGAGTCATTAACAAACATTAGATTAAAGCAACATTAATTTGATCACATCCTTTTTGCCACCTTTCCACCAGACCATGCTATTAGTTTGGGACAAACCACTTAGAAAGAGATTTTGATGAAAGTGTGTTGTGAAAATTCTTAATGGGTGGGATTTAAACCCAATGGATTATAAACCTTTATTAACAGCACACCTGTAAATTCTGATAATTTTCCTTTCTGTGAGTTTCCAATGTAATATTTGCACACCCTCATTATAAATTTTGAAGAAATAGCTTATAACTGTGGTTAAAATGCAGCATTAAAGCAGTTAAACAGCCTCCTTATTAGCATTAGAACTATAGTCAAAACACATTATACTTGGCTAATAAATTTATTTTTTATGTAATGGAAATGCCATCAAAGCATAGTTAATCTGAATTGAATTAGATTATAATTGGAGCTCTTGTGCACAAGGAATGAAAATGATTCTTTATTGTTGCAGACTGACAATGCAGCATTTGTTACTCCCTCCCAACTACCCTTCTAAGTGGCAGCTGTAGTATTAGTGTGCTCATCTCGTAAGCCGTCCATATAATATTACTATGTCTCTGAGCAAGGAGCTTAACAGTTAAGACAGAGGGAAATGTATTGCTCTGGAGGTAATTCATCTCACTTTCCCCCCTTTCATTCAGAGGTGTATGTACTTGAGAAACTGTCTTGTGCATAAGCATCCTCACTTTTTGCCCGCACTTCTGGATACATATTTTAGCATGGGTGTTGTGAATGTTAGTTCCCAGGACTCCGAGGAAAACCTCAAATCATTGTTTACAGTGTTAAAGGCTGAGTGGTAAATACGCACCCCGGGGTTTAGCCTTACTCATCAGACTCATTGACTGCTCACCCAAATAGCTGAAGAGATTTCCCCAAGTTTTTACACATGCCAGTTATCTCTCGAGTAAACAAGGGGGATAAACAGACATGATAAAGGAATGCACATCTGGAGGATCTTTTGGGGTCTTTTTGCTTCTTGCAGGGCAACAGGAAAGGATCCGCACACTATTGTAGTATGCACAGGTTCACCCTTACACTGCCCAACTGGTCGATGAACTGTATGTAGTTGATGGAGGTGATACATGTGGTGAAGCAAGGGCAGGACATGCAGTGCCCTGCTAACAGTTTTTTTTTGTTTGTTTGTTTGTTTGTTTGTTTTCCTAAAGGCATATGTACATGGTGAGGACAGATATATGTCTTTAGAAAAAAAAAAAAAAAAATCACAATGAGGGTGATGAGGTTTTGGAACAGATTGCCCAGAGTAGATGGCCCCATTCAGGATACTGCCATCTTCATCACCACGATACCTAGGTACATCGTCAGGAAACAATGCTAAGACCCTGCTAGAAACAACTGTGTTTAGTGACACTTAGGCTGTCACTAATACGCCTCTTTCTTGGGTAAAGTATGAGGTCTGGGATGGAATAAGAGGAAAGCAGCAAGGAATAATTCTTTTTTGTTCGGTTGTTTGTTGTTGTTTTTTGTTGTTGTTGTTATTGTTGTAGTTTTGTTTGTTTGTTTTCCCTATGCTAAAACAAATCCAACGAGCAAAATGCACTTCATCCACTCATAAAAACAATCACTGCTGTAAACAGTGAGTAAACAGGATATTAATAAAGTGTAACTCAGCTGAGATCTAAGGGAACATCCCCCATAACTCTGTTTGATTTTTATATCATCTATCCCAAATTTACAATGTGGCAATTTCTAGTTGCTTATAAACCATTAAAATTTGCAGCACAGTAAGCAGCTAATGTAATTTTGCCTGCAAGTGGTATCATATCTTGGATCCTCAGGGAGATGAGTATACTCAAGTCTTATCATTGACTTCTGTGGTAGGTAAAAGTGCCCAGTGCTATTGGGCTTAGGCCCAGTGTGATTTAGCTGAAGTTCATTACTGACAACCTGGGGCTCAGTTCCACTTATCTACAAGTTCTCATTTAACTTGAATCATCACAATATCAGAGCATCTTCCAAAAACATATTAAACAATTAGATTAGTACCCAGTGCATCTGGTTTTCTCTTTTTTTTTTTTTTTTTTTCCCTTTTTTTCCTCCCAAGAATAGCACAGATACACTTTAGTCAGAAAGATGACATTGTACAAAAACAAAACAAAACAAACTTTTTGCTACAAAAACAAGACAAAACAAAACAAACAAACAAATGAAATCCCAAGTCAGAGTGGCAGAACATTGTTAATGCTTCAAAATCTGGGAAAAAAACAAAAAACAAAAAAAAAAAAACAAACAAAAAAAAAAATCCAAAATGAAGGTTGTCATTTAAACATTCATTTTCTCTTTTTTATTACTCATTAAATACACCATATTAGGTGGTAGGGGACTGAGGTTTTTTAACTTCCTATTTCATTCAGTAACCTATGTGGAGAGTGCTTATTTTTGTCTTTATGGTTTAATTTTTATATATGTACAAATAATTATATATTTTTTTACACCTTTTTTGTGATTTATAGACTAGAAGAAAAGAAATTAATTTCTCCATGATCTTTTCTGAGGTGTTGTCCCTTTGTCCTTGAGGAAAGATAATTAATTGATTTTTATATTTTTCTGTAAGATAAGGGAGAGGCTTTAGTTCCCAATTTCACTCCCAGTGCCCTGTGTCTGGAAACATGGTGCCATATAATATGGCCCGCATTCATCCCATCTCTCCCTTGATTGCTCTTCCCACCCCAGACCTATCAGATGCCACTTGCAGTTTTCTATTTGACTTCCTTCTCTGACTTCTCTCCCGTTCTGCCTTTTGAGCCTTACATTGATGGTGGCATGGGGTGAAGGTCAAAAGAGTTCCTGACCCCAACCTGGAGTAAATGTGAATAATCATCACGAGGGAGCGTCTGGCTTTACCCTGGAGACCTGGACTGAAAATACTTAGCCAGTCTGCCCTGATGTCATGTTGAAAATACAGTCAACGCTAGGAGCTGTGAAAGGATCAGACACATTTAGCAAAAGTGGATTTTTTGAGCAGGACATGGTTTGTTATAAACTAGAGCGATGTGCAGAGAGCAGCAGCACTGAAGCTGAACATCTGCTGGAAGGTGCTGAATGCCTTGGGTTACTGCTCTTGACTTCAGTTCCTGCAGGATTAAACTCTGATTGTCTTCAGCTCCCAAGGGCATGTGTGGAAGTGAGTTTGCTCAGCATTTTGCAGGTTCTCGCCACAGAGAATCTGTTTCCAAATGCTGTAAGTTATTTTCTAGAAATGATTTTACAGTGTGTTTAAATACCTCTATTAAATTATTTTCTTCCCAAGAAAGTACTTACTGTTCCTTCAGTGGCAGGAATTGATTGCTAAACCAGTTTTGTTTTGTTCTGTTTCATTTTGCTTTCTTGGTAGCTCAACCTACAGAGGAATAAAAACTAGGCAATGACAGAAAAAGTAAGATTAAAACAGGGGTCAGATCTTCATTTTCCTGGCAGGGGGAAAATAAGTTACATGGGCTTTAACTGAAGCAGAAAAGATCTACGGGAAAATATACTATGCAAGTCCTACCTCTGGTATGTTTGTGTTTCCACACCTGCAGAGCTACCCAAAGAAATGGGAGGGATCAAAACTCCCCAAAACAGGCACTCCTCACTTGGTGCTCCCATTCTCAGCCTCCCCTGGCTGGGTCTGTACCTCTCTCTGTGAGGCTGCAAAACATTCAGCTAGGTAGTGCTCACAGGGATATCTTAGACATATCCAAAAGCCTTTACAATTGAATTATATTATCTAAAATGCATTATAAAGACATCTGAATCTCCAATGTTGGCAAGGAAATGTGCACAATTTAATGTTGTACTTTTGCTTTCCTCCTCAGAGGTAAGTTTACCCTTGCCTGTTTTTTTCTGGACATTTTGAATGTTAGCAGCAAAGAAACCCAGCTCCTGGAGAGCTAGATGTTTTTATGGGGGGTTGCTGAATGCTGGATTGGTCTTTGCCATAGCTGTGAGCCTTGTAGAAGCAGTCACTGGAGACGTGCTCATGACCGTGGGGATTCCTGCAGTGAAGATCCCATCTGGTAGGTGTTGCTGCCAAAATACACTTAGCCTCCTGTTGGGTATTGGACCCTATGTGTCAGGCAGAGCTGGTCAACTGATAGCAGCCCTACGCTCGTGGGGTTTCAGTGAGAAGGATGCTGGGATGGAGCCATGCAGTGGGTATCAACAAAACAACCCCCATACATCATTTTGTGTTCAGTTTTGGGCCCCTCACTACAAGAAGGACATGGAGGTGCTTGAGCGAGTCCAGAGAAGGGCTACAAAGCTGGTGAAGGGTCTGGAGAACAAGTCTTACGAGGAGCGGCTGAGGGAGCTGGGACTGTTTAGCCTGGAGAAGAGGAGGCTCAGGGGTGACCTTATTGCACTCTCCAGGTACCTGAAAGGAGGCTGTAGCGAGGTGGTGGTTGATCTATTCTCCCACGTGCCTGGTGACAGGATGAGGGGGAATGGGCTAAAGTTGCACCAGGAGAGGTTTAGGTTGGATATTAGGAAAAACTTATTTACTGAACGAGTTGTTAGTCACTGGAATAGGCTGCCCAGGGAAGTGGTTGAGTCACCATCCCTGGAGGTCTTTAAAAGACGTTTAAATGTAGAGCTGAGGGATATGCTTTAGTGGAAGACTTGTTAACATTAGGTCAGAGGTTGGACTCAGTGATCTTGTAGGTCTCTTCCAACCTAGACTTTCTGTGATTCTGTGATTCTGTGATTTTGATCAGTTAGTGGGGGTGCGAAGGTCTGGGAAACCTCGAATATCTTTGTGGCCTTCACTTTTCAGTGTCTCCATTTAACCACCCCCACACACTACTACTGTCTGTCTTGTCTAATTCAGAGTGTAAATTCTTCAGGGCAGGGACTGTCTTTCACTGTGTGTTTGCGTGGTGAGGCCCTGATCCTGATTGGCAGCTCTGAGTACACTACAAATCTATTTTAATATAACCCCAAATTGAAAATTCTGTATCTCTGAGCCCTTGGGGATGTGGGACTGTATTTGGTAAATCAGAAGCTCTGAATAAAAGACTGAAAGGTCATTGCAGACAATGTACTGAATATGAACTGTGAATGTGGAGCTAATGGCTAAGACATGGGCTAATTTTGCTCTTGGTCAAACACAGGCAAGTTGAACAGGAAGATAGAGGCATCACTAACTGCATATTTGGATACTGGGAGAAGCTAGGGCTGACATGTGTCTCCATTCTTCATGTCTATCCTTCTGAAAAGTTGTTGAGAAAGTAGAAAGGTTTTCAGAAAGAGATGATTTAAAGGCTGGAAATCTCACCAAACTTCAGTGTCTTGGATGAGGCATCCAAGTGAAGGTCACAGTTGCCCTAGAACACTTAAGTAATTACTGGAGAGAGACAGACACCTTCAGGGGATATTCACATTTGAGGTGAGTTAAACTGCTTTCTGAAGGAGCCTCCACTGATTACAGAGGGATGCTGAGGCAAGTAGCCACAGGTAGTTGCCTCAGTTTTGTACCATCAATCTTCCCAACCCAAGAAAGAATAATTTTTACACTGAGTGTATTTAGCTTGTTGGAAAGAAGCTAGTCGCTGACACTGTGCAAGTACCTACACAGGAAGACGGTTTTCAACAGGGTAGGGTTCTTTCATCTCTCAGAGAAAGGTATAAAAAGATCCAGTGACTGGAAGTCAAAGCCAGACAGATTCTAGCTAAAGATAAGGTGCAAATTTTAGCAGCAGGAGTAATGAACCTTGGGAACAATTTACAATGAAGGTGTTAGATTTTCCATGACTTGAAGGCTCTAAATCAAGATGTGATGTCTCTCTAAATGATGTGCTCTAGCTTTGATATTAGTTACGAAGCTACAAAAATTGCTAGGTGATATGTAGGAAGTTACACTAGATGGTCATAAAAGCACCATCTAGTGATAAAGTGCACTAATCTAAATAATGATATTAAATATTCCACCATAACAAACTGATTTTGCATATACTGTTCCCTCACAGTGTTACTCGGTTAAAATTGCCAGTACAAATAGGACTGAATGCACGCGGACAAAACACACAGCACCTTCAGCATCCCAGGAATGGGTATATATTCCTCCTTCACTGCAGACTCTTTAAAGCCTAGCCCATCATCTCCCAAACTCACCCTTTTTCAGTGTAAAGCCTGTAAAATTGCTCATTTATATAGGAACTACATGCAAAATTTTCCCTTCATACTGCTGCTAATCCAATAGCTGTAGGTGTTTTTTTCACTGACTGCAGATGAACCATAAATGTCCACTGGAGTTGAGACAAGTTGTTTTTTGCTCTAGAGGGTACCTGTTCTGGCTGGATGGCACAGTCTGTGCTGCTCAGCACTGAAACTGTCAAAGTACGTTTGTCTTTGATATGGGGGATTAAACTCTGATTTGCTACACATGCAGGACAGCTGTCAATCTTACGTGCCTGAAAGATGTGCAAGGTATTCAGTTAGAAGGAGGCCACAGACAGCTACAAAATGAGAACAGGATTTCAAGTGCCAGGATACTCTGAATATTCATAACTGCCATTTTGGGTTTGGTTTTGTTTTTTAAGTAAATGATGAATTTGAGAAAAATTGAGCAAATAATTGCTTTCTGTGACAGCTGCAATTAATGTGCTAATAAACTAAGTTTTCTGAAGCCCTTCTTTTAAAGTAACTAAGAAATTTCAGTCCTACCCCAGCACTGCATGGTGTCAGTTTGTAGGAAAGGCAGTTGTTTGAGAAATGTGAATATTTTATAAAATGAAACCTAAACCACCAAAAATAAAATGCTTCATGGTAATGCCTACTATTAATCCAGAAGGACATTGAGGCAGACAAGAAGGAAGTTCTTATGACTAACTCACTAATCTGGAGACCAGGAAATGTGGGCTTTTTCATACACTCTTAAATGTATATTTCTGAACTCAGTGATGCATATCAACCTCTTGCCATCAGTTCCCTACCAGGGAACAGCACTTGTTTTGTACTACCATTTTTTATGACATCTCTAAATTACAAAGTCTGTTGCAGTGCCCGTCATTGCTATGAGAATGAACAGTACTCAGCCCCACAGAATCTCAATCTCAGATGTTGCATATCATATATATGAAAACTTATGGGAAAGGATGTTACCATCAGTGCAAATGGAAACTTAAACACAACAGCCAGCAGAAAAATGTTCTTGAGTTTACACTCCTGAAGGGGAAGGAACTTCTCTCCATCAAGAGAATGAAAACAATTAGTGCTTGCCACAGTTTTCAACCCTACATCACAAAAGTACTCTGTGAAGGCTGATAAGTGCCATTAACCCCATTTTACAGGTGGGTGGCAAACAGTATCATGGAGCAGCAAAGTGAGTTGCTTAAGGCCATATGTAACTCAGCAGAAGCTATGCAAATAGAAAACAGGTCTCCTGGTGCCAAGCCTTACTCTTTGGCCCATGTAGCTTCTACACAGGAGACCTGACCTAATTCCAACATTTGTGAAAGCAGCAGCTTCCTGCACAACAAGCCTAAGCAGGTGGATGGAGTCAATGAATGAGTCTGCTTCTCCAGCGCTCACCATTCTTGTGCAATAATTGTTCTGCAGACATTTTTTGTGAGCTTGATAAATGTTTTATTTACATGGAAATGTCTCGACGAACACCCACAGTAAACACAAGGCGGTAGTCAAAACGTTACTACATCTATTATCACAGAGAGTGGGCTGAAAGATATGCCTGTGTCTGCTGTGAGCAGGCCTTATTTTATTAGCACTGCAGTACATCACTATTTGTACGGGAGATGAGCCATCCATTTTCACATGATGGTGACCATGATTTAAGGCCTCCCACCCCCTCAGGCTTCCTGTTTCTCTACTGTATATTTGAAACTACTTTAAAATTACATTTGCAATTAGGAATCCAAGGAGGATGCTTAGTGGTAGTGATGGTGTATAGTAAACTGAGTGTTGAGGTTTGGCAGTGGCTTGGGAGGCGTTGTGAGTACCTGGCACTTGGGTTCCCTCTCACAGGCTTTGCTCTGCAGGAAACACAGTGTGATCATCAAACAGCGGGCATGCAGCCGAGAGGCTGGTTTTAGTCTAGGCTCTGCTGCCAGGTCTGCGTGAGTCACATAAGGCTGGATCCACCCTATCTAAGTTCAGATGTTTCAGCAAGCAACCTGGTTTTGAAGTCTCAGGGGTCTTCTGTAGCTGATGGATCCACAAGATCTCAGTGTCCCATTGGAGCTCTCTACATCAACTGACCAAAAATGAGCCTTTACACTCATAGTGTCTTTCTTACAATTAATTAGATTTTTGTGCAATCCTAGTCTTCAAGCCTTTATTTTTTGACTGTACAATGTAAAATTACAATGACTCTTTCATTAAATGTAAGGATCATCAGCTTGAGTTTCGCAAGCTGAATACTCACAAACTGAAGTCACTGATACTTTATTTTGGGGGATTTCCACTGCATTTTGTTTATGTAAAATAGGTAAAATAGCTTTCTACCTAATTCAATGGAGACCTTCAGCACAAAGAAACTGAAACGTGTATTACTGATGTACTAGTTCTAAGCCAAATTTTATAGCCTGCTTCACATTAACAACAAGTCTGTAGGATACCAGTGGGCCCAGTAGTACTTTATTTAACTATGACTGGTACCACATGCTCTTGGAGAGCAAAGGAAATTTAAGGCGATTACGATTAAATGGTTTCCTACTTTGGAGAATACCAGAAAGAAAAAGCATGGATGCACAGAAAGTTGCTGCCAAACTACAAGTGCATGATGGATAGAAAGTGCTATGGAAATGCTAAGTAAAATATTATCATTTGTTATTACAGCTGCACTGTAATGTGGCCATTTTTTATAGCTGAATATGTCATCCTTTTTCTTCTTTTGTCTTGCTGCAAGTTTCAGGAAGCTGTAGCTGATCTGCTGGCTGTGTATCTGTATGTCTGAGTATGTACATGCATGCATACAGGTACTGATTTGCATGAAAGCAAGAAACAGAGTGTGTTATATTCAGTGGATATACGGAGAAGCTGCTTTGTAAGCAGTCTGAAGTCCTTTAGAATTTGATTATTCAAGACAATTTATAGACATTAAAAAAATATAAAAAAATTTTAAAAAAAGTAATACCCAGTGTGTTTGGGATAGCCTAGGGTGGGGATAAGGTGTGGGCATGGTGTAACATGAATTGGAAAAATTCACTGTTAATGATAAATCATCTACATGACTCATTCCTAGTCTGGGTGATTTTTATTTGCAGAGTATTTTTTTCCACTGACTAATACCTATCCTTCTCAGTCATTCTTGTCTTAATGTTATTAACATGCCCAGTAGCTGTCCTGCTAATTCACAGAAAATATCTTCCTTTGTAAAATTCTAGTGTTTAAGAAGGTTTTAATATTTTAATAGTGCAGTATTTGAGTACCCTGATTTTCCTCAGTACTGATATGCATGACCCCAGTACTTTGCTTACCAGTTTTAAAGGTGGGTGAGGATGGACTTAAATATGTCAGGAAAAGGAGAGTGTAAACATAAAAGGCCAAAGGGGATATGAAAAGAAAACCACTGGGTCAAAATCCTGTGAACATTTTAAATGGTTGTACACTAATGTAAGATGCATAGGGAATAAGCCAGAGGAACTGGGAATCTTAATATGTAATAAGAATTATGTCTTAATTGGCTTAGAGGAGGTTTGCTAGGCTAAATCACATGGCTGGAATATTGATGTAAAGAAGTATGGCTTGTTCTGAGAGGTATGGCTTGTTCTCTGGCAAAGAAGAGAGGAAGATGTGATTTATAGGTCAAGGACACATTGTTGGCTCTCACAGACAGAATTCAATGTGAGGTGGACTCGCTGAAACTGTGTCAATGAAAAACACAGGGAAACCAGCAGAGCGGTGGGATGTGCGGTAGTTACCACCAGAACAGGCATGTGAGCTGACAAGAGTATCTTGAACAGCTAATGGAACATCTAAACCCCAGGGGCTGGAGTTGATGGGATGCACTGACAGCAAATATCAGTCAGGACAGGAACACAACACAAATGGCTAAATCCTGGGGTGTTCTGAAAATTGTATTTTGACCCCACAAGTGGAGCTGACAAAATGAAATGCTATTGTAGTTTCTCTTCTGAGCCATAGATGTGAATTAGCTGAGAAAATATGACAAGAAACCAGGAAGAGGGTGAATACCCTGAATCCTGGTAAGAAAAGAGGAGAATCTGAAAGTAAAATGTGAAGAGGCTTTGAGAAAGGACACATCAGTAAGTACAGCTAATTTGTAGTGGAGATCTTACAAGAAGCAAATCTAGGAAAAAAGCTGAGTGAAGCAACTTTGGGGCTTGGATTAACCTAATGTGCAATATTTAGGAAGGTTAATAAGAGCTTGTCTGATGCATGATCATCTCTCTCTAAGAAGTTCAGGAAGAAATGATAGAGAAAGTGGAAGGTAAGTCAAATCAGTGGGAAATAATATAAGCACAAGCACATAGGGACAAAATCAGAAAGGACAAAATGTTATGCAAAGGATTTATAGCAATATAAAAGCATATTGGGTAGGTGCATTAGTAATAATAAGAAGAGGAAGGAAAGAGCGTGAAGAAATAACCCAGCAAAACATGTTTATTTTTAACTTGAATCAGTTAATTTGTTCACCATGCGGTCCTGCAAACTGTTGTACTGGCACAAACGAGTGGTAAAGCAAGGGAAAGAGGGATGGATGGCAAGGGGAGGAGGGGCTGGGAGATGCCTAAAGCAGTTCTGTCACTAAAAGAAATGTAGCTGTAGGACTATTACTCAGTGGACAAAGAGAGAAAATAACTGATGATGTGGCTGAAGCATTTAATGTCTTTTTGCTTTAGTCTTCCCTAGATAGATTAAATGCAGTTGGATGACTAACAAAATTAATACCAGGGTTAAAGGAGTAAGAACCACCAGTGAAACAAGGAAGGCATGGTAAGATATTGTTTTTATCAGTTAGTTCAAGAGAATCCAATGTTTTTCCTCAATAGAATATTTAAGGAATCAGCAGAAGAGCTCTTTTAATAGTTATCTTTGATAACTTCAGGATAAATTCCCATTGTGAACCCTATCCCTTAACTTCAGTAAGGCTTTTGAAAGGCTTTGAGAAGTCAATCTCTTCACAAGCTAAGCTTAGATGAAACTGCAGAAGAACTAGATGCTCTAGAAAGATTTCATAGAGTGAAAGAGATTCCATGTGACAATTTGCAATGATCAGGTCATTCTGCTCAATATTTTCATTGATGACTGGGAGGATGGAATAGATCACATTTCCTAGTATAACAAATCACCCCAAGCAAAGAGAGCTTGCAAATGTAGATAAAATGATAGAAATGTAGAATTCAAACCGATCTTGGTAGATAATCTGAAATAAGAAAGGCAAGTGTGACGAGTTCACTAGGGAGTAATCAGCTGCCCTATGGCAGGGAGCAGTTCTGCCTACCTATGTCTGAAGATCATAGCAAGTCTGGGGTGAAACTTGCAACAATATACTTTGGTTCAAAAATATTATATTAGGATGTGGAATGAAACACACATATCCAGCTCATTAATTGCTCCTAATAAATAGCTTAGGAGAGGTACCTAAGATTGAGATTGCTCTCATCTCTGTGAGCAGCAGAAGAGTGCAGTGAAAGAAAAGGGAAATGATCAGAGATAAAAAAAAAAAAAAAAAAAAAAAAAAAAAAAAAAAAAAAAAA
>CM021765.1:200746069-200781714 GCA_011076525.1 Nettapus auritus
AAAAAAAAAAAAAAAAAAAAAAAAAAAAAAAAAAAAAGATACATCCACTGAAGAAAAGTTGAACAAGTGGGATTTGTTGATACAAGAGAAGTGAGGGCTGAGGAACAGTTTTAATATTTCCAGTATGAAAAAGTTGCTACGTGAAGGACATAAATGCATTCCAAGCATGTTCACCATAGATAATACGAGCAAAAAGAATCCAGATGAGAAGATCTAATTTCAAAAGCTTTCTAAAGCTGAGCATAGATAAACACTGGGCAATTTTCCTGAAAAGATAAAATCTGTTTCCAAGAAGAGACTAAGTGAGGCACCTGTGAGGAATGGCTTAGGCTCTGCTCAGGGTTGCATTACGTGACATCTCAAGGCCTCTTCCACTTCACTGCTCTATCTTCTTGGTATAAAAAAGGATTTTAATCATTATTCCTAATGGACTTTCTGGTGGTATGTCCGGTAATTTGCTCTCTTTTCTCTGGTACCAGGTCTTCGATTCTGTCTGACCCAATACATGGAGTTCAAAAGAATTATGAGAAGCTACATATTATACTGCATTTTTCACTTGTTCATCTCCAAACCTTTTACAAAAGTGACAAGTATGACTGTACACTAACAGAGTAAAACTGTACCCTCTTCCTAAACAAGTAAAATGAGTTTAAAGTCTGGACCAAAATTCAAGTCCCTTAAATTCTCAGGTACTTCAAGCCACTACTGCTTCTGCCAGGATAAAAAATATTTCAGAATAATTGCTGGTTGGATTTATGTCAGAAATGAAAGGCTCAACTAATATACCTTGAGTCTGCAAAACTGGGTAGAATGTGGAATATATTTTCTGGCACATGCTGTTTTCAGGAGGATCCCTAAATAACATTCAAACCATCCTTCATGAGATACTTGCCAACTGTGGTCTTAAACCTGGCAAGAAACCAGAAGAAGTTCATAAATGAAGTTTTTTGTTTGTTTGTTTGTTTGTTTGTTTTAATATATATATATATATATTTCCCAACATGGCATATTCTACTCATTCAAGCCAAATCACTTGGTCTGCTCTTTAATTATTAAGTTTGCCTATCTCTCTAAGTAGCAGGATAAGATTCTGGGTTTTATAGGAGGCGGAGACAAGGAATTGTAGAGGTGAGCACCTCTGCATTGCACAACAGCAGGACTGCTTTTAAATCCAGAATGTCTGAGCTAAGCAGTAAGGGACTCTGCTGGCAAATGCATTGTGGCATGGAGGCCCTCTTACCGGAAAGCACATATGCAGCCATTCACAGCGTGTTAACAGGGAGCCATCCACAGTGCCACCAGTCACAAGAGCAACGGTGTGAAATCCACCTTCCTTGAGCCAACCTGGCTTGTCACCACCTATACAAATGGCACTGTGGAGAGAGCCTTTCCTTTCTGGATCCATACACAATCTGTCCAGTCTTGAAAAAGCAATGACTTTTTCAAGGAGAATATACCTGCAAGAGTAGCCACTGAGGATCTCTCTATGGAGAGAAGGATAAGCTGTTGAAAGTCAAGGGAGACTCATTTAAAAGGAGCTATAACTGGGAAGGTCTGAATATTTCCATATATATGTATGTGTATTTGTGCATGTGTGACAGCTCTCATCATAAGAAAAGGAGCAAGGAGATATCTATCTTCAGTAGAAGACTGAGGACGGGAAGAGTTGGCAAACCACAAAAGCCAAGCTAGGGGAATATCTACCTTATCAAAAGCTTTCCATAGCACACAAAAGCTTGAGTGTTAGTT
Organism: Nettapus auritus; assembly: GCA_011076525.1. Lineage (NCBI taxonomy): Eukaryota > Metazoa > Chordata > Aves > Anseriformes > Anatidae > Nettapus > Nettapus auritus. Next base: position 200,747,819 of record CM021765.1, read on the forward strand.
ATTTTTCATGAATTTGAGATGAGTTTAACCCCCTGATAATGTTTTCCCTCTTCAAAACTTTGTTTTGGACATAGCTGTTGCAAGAGCAGAGTAACACACTGGTCTTGTGAGACTCCTGCAGGTCCCAGAAGCTGGCAGCTTTCACAGCACATTGGAAGACTTCTGTTTGTTTTATGTATGTGTGCGCATGTTTTCCTGAAGTTTTGGCCTATGATTAATTGGTTTAATTTTACTTAGCAGAGTTCAATTTATGCTTTACAGGCACCATTAGTATTTGAGTGTCTGCTTCTGTGGTGATGAATGCCATGTAAAGTTGGGGGGGAAATGGTTTTCCTATCCCCACAAAATTCTTCAGGATTTCAAAAAACTGATAATCCCAAGTCAAACCTGGGCTTCTTAAGGAAAGGGGAAAAGCAGTCTGTAGACTTTTTGATATTAATAGCTATTTGATTTTCATAATAATAATAATAATAATAATAATAATAATAATAATAAAATCTTCCTGTGGCTCCTCCTCTCTCCCTCACACCCTGCAGTGCCCAAGGTCTTTACGTGAATAAAGACATGCTTATTGGAGCAAGGACATTCCTGTGTAGAGTTCTCACGTCCAAAATTAGTTTTTAACCAAGGGACTAAAGAGCTTTTCTCTTTTCTGGCCAAATGAATATTTCATTATTTGTGCAGCTGCAAGAGGACCTTGCTGGTCACCAAGCATCCAGGTCTTTTGGGGTGAGTGACTTTCTGCTTCACAGACATAGCTGCAGCCAGAAGGTTCTCTTCTGGCAAAAGTTTAGGCTGAAATTGTTGTGTTTCAACCAATTGATAGTTTCACACAGAAGACAAAAATGAAAATTTCAGAAAAAATTACAAGCCTGGAGTCATGTTCCAGAGTAAGTCTCATGCAGATCCATGGTGACCATGGTTTTGATTGTCAAAGCATTATAATGTGGATAATCTGGAAGAACAACAGGCATAAGTACAGCTCCAGATAGCCAAATCTAGCTGCCCTGAAGCATTTGAGAACTGCTGTTCTAGAAAAACCTGAAGTGTACTGGATGTGGCAGGCTCCTGGTTTAGTTTCAGCCAGCTCTGTGGGTTAAATCCTTTTTGCAACAGAGTAAAGCACTTACTCTTTAATTGAGAAAAGCAGTTAGGAGATTATCACATCTCATAAATAGCTAGAATCCTCAAGTGGCAAATGGTTGGGTGAAAATATGCTTAATTTTATTTTTAGTACATTGTTGCTGTGTTCCAGTAATAAATTGCAAAGTGAGCGAAGGCAGCAATGTCAATGAGATCTTAGAGAAGAGATCTAAGGGCTGTTATCACACCATTATGTAATTCTTGTTCTTGTCCAAAACAACATGATCTGAGATGTGGTGGTCTTGCTCATTATTTGTCTATTTCTTTACTTACCATGGGATCCTCAGAGCTTTTATTTTGCACATGATGATTGATTTAGCGCAGTTGACTGCAAAGTTTTGACTACAAAAACTGCACCTAGAGACATCAGTTGAGATCAGGACCGTATGTTCATACATGGTTATAGTGACAGCCAAGGCTCATCTGTTGAGCTAATGATTTAATTCAGCCACAAATGCAAGAATATGTTTTAAATACTACTTTTTAAAATGAGGAAACACCTAGCCTTATGTCACACAGAAAGTTACCATGATAGGCATAAACTGGATCCAGGTTCCCTGTATCGTTATGTAGTAGCTAACTTATAAGATATTTTTTTTTTTCCCCTCTCTTATTCATAGACGAGAGGAAAAGTAGTTTGATATAAAGGCAGAAATAAAGTAACTGTTTTGTTTTGTTGGTTTTGTTTAATGGGACTGCCTTTAAAAATAATGTCACATCCCAATCCCCCTCCCCAGCACTCTCACTCCTCCAGTGGGCAAACCTAAGTCTGGAGAATGGAGAAAAGACATACTCAAAACATTTGTGGCTTATTAAAATTATCTGGGATGGTCCCATGGTCCCATGGCTATCTTTTCTCAGGACTTGATAACAGGGAAAGGCTAGAAACCACTAATTCTCTTTAAAATAATTAGAATAAGAAGTGTAAACATGTTTCACGTAGTGAGCTGTAGGAAGATCTAAGTACTGTGGCTTAAGATACCAATAGTCGTGCAAAGCAGGTAGCCTTTTATGGGGTTCTCGAGTCCTTAATCATACAAACTCCAAGGGTTTTAAGAGCCTTCAGTCTGCAAAAACAAAGCTGAGTCTGAAGGACAGAGCGTTCCCTGGTAAAGGTCTCTAACCTCTCTTTATGAGGTGTGTGAGGAGGTCACCAAACCAAATCAGGAGATAGAGACAGGGGGATAGGGTCATACCCAAGGAGTTTAAGGAATTGTAAGAAAGCTGTTGTGAAGAAAAAATGCAATAAAGCCAGGGAATCTCAGCTGAGGCCAAAGCCTTTCAGAAAAAGTGGTGCAACTCCAGGCAAGGAGAATCATGGTATTATGCGAGAAACAGTTGAGGAAAAACATTTTCACTGTTGACTTCACTGAGAGGCAGAATTTCACCTTAATGCTCCCAAAGTTTATCCATTTTTCATCCAAGTTGTATGTCCCTTGAATGATTTGTGCAAACTCCTTGTGCCTCATTTTTCCCACCTGTGAAAAGAAAAAATATCCCTCCTCAGTGCAAGGGCACTGGGAGATAATATTGAGGGTTGAAGGGATATTTGGTATGCTGCTGAGAGCACACAAGACAAATAGGGTGAGCCAAGGATCTACATGGTGGGTTTCAGGAATAGAAAATTCAGAACCTTCAGAAATCTACAGAGTACACGTCATTTGTGTCGCTTATCCCTTTCTGTCCCTCTTCCCACTCAGTCTGTGGTTCCAGTAACAGCAACCACAACATGTAAGAGAGAGGAATCTTTGTACCTTTACTCCTAGTCCCACTGCATGACAAAGCCCCACCTTAACCAAAGACCCAATTAAGTAGATTGGCTTTGAGGTTCCAGTACAGAACAGCAAAAAAAATATCCCTGGCCCTGCCACAGATTTGCTCTGTGACCCTGAGGAGTCCCCTAATCTTTTCATGTCTCTGTTGACTCATTTATAAATTCATAACAATAATATTTCTTTCTCTGATGAGCTGATGTCATGAAGTAGAATTCAAGAATAGATATCAAATCTCCTGAGCTCCTTAGAGTAGACATTTCATGACAGACTAATTTTTATTCTGAGTTCCTAAAGCCTTATGCAGTTGTTTTGTCCATCCATCGGTTTATCAGTCCTCTTACTAACAACTGAAATCATTGTTAAATTAATCATATTGAACAAGGGATAGAAGTCTCTAAGAAAATAGAATGAGGTACTGATAAGTTGCATGAAAATTAATGGGAGAGTAGGAGGAAAAGGCTGAAATTAATACCCTACAAATCTGGGAGAAATCCTCAATTTAGAAAAGCTGTAATATGTTTTTTTTTTTTCTGCTTGGTCCAACACTGAACAATCAGTCTGTAAGTGACCGGCCAGTTATCACACGTATACTTTGGAACCAGACACGGCATGCAGAGCCTTTTGCCAGCTGGTAATTGCTAGACTTCGAAGAGAGCCTGGAGGCATGGAGGGTGCCAAGGGGAAATGTTCATCTACAGACTTTGGAAGTGGGAGTTGAGATCACAGGGAAATCGGGAAGGAAGGAAAAAATGGGGGTTGTTGAGGTGGAGGGGGGCTGACAATAGGGAAGAACAGAAACCCTTAGGTTTCCAGGCTCTGTTTGTTCCCCTACTTCCAGAAATACTTGTTAATTATTAATAGAACATATGTTTACTTTTTTGAATGGTTGATTTCAAGAGAGTTTACAAAATGACAGGAAATGAAACAGAAATGTGGAACTTTTTTTTTTTTTAATTTTTTTTTTTTTTTGTGACACACAACATCTATTTCTGAAAACACTCATTAGTAAGGGAAGCCTTGGAAAGACATTTCAAAAAAAAAAAGTATATTTCATTCCACAAAACATAATAGCTCAAAACATAGGCATAAAACCAGCCTTATCTCTGATACTGACATTCAACAGACAACTTTGAAACCCTGTTATGGAATAAATCTGAAAAACACAATAGCTGCTAGCAGTTTTTCAAACCATTGCAGCCATGGGATCAGGTACTGCTCCTGCTCCTGCTTTGACAAGGAAAGATTTGGGATGTCAAATATTCTGCACGCTGCAATGAATATCACGTGTTCAAGTGATGTTCAGTCAGTAAGGAAAGGTAATTGCCAGCAGCTTTATAACTATGTACTCCCCTCTGTACAGTGCCAAAATAGATCAGCATTGATGTTGGCTTCAAATAAGTCTACATGTTCACCACTTTGTGATAAAGGGATAAGAAGTGTTTGTCATGAAAGCTGAAAAGCAGAAGAGATGAAGCTATATGGTGATGGTGGGATGGGAAGGCTTAGTTTTCATGAACATAAATGATGTTTTATGTTCAAGATCATAGCTGGAAGAAGGATTTGTGTGCGTGGTCTCATTTATTTTTCAAAATTTATTTATTTTTTTTAATTAACATAATTTATAACTCTGATTTCTTAATGTGTATAATAGTCATGTACCTGATCTGGCAGAGACATGTCAAATGAAAACTTGTAGCCAAACCAATTGAACTACTAGGAAGCCTGCCACAAGGGCCAGATGGGACTGAATGAGAACAATGTTAGCCTTTATGAAAACCTGGGTCTCCCCTGCTTTGATCAGACCAATCTCTATTCTAAGATCAGAAGCAAGAGAAAATCCAGAATAGTCTTATCTTTTATACACTTCTAAGTAAAGGGGGAGGGGTGGGAGGTGTAGATCAAAATATTATCTGCCCATCCCCTGAATCGCTTTGACAATGGGAAGAATCTGTCCTCCAAAATATGCATTTCTTGCCTGTTTAGCCTGATGTTTTGCAATTGACCACTACCCATGCAGTGCATAAATGTTTCTGTCTGGGACAAAATCCTCTCCTAATATCAGAAATTGGGGATTAGCCAAAGAATGTATTTATTTTTTCTCTCGCTGAAACAAAAACAACCTATGTGAAGTGGTGGGGAGGTAGGGAGGTATAACTTCTTTTATGTTGTCAAATGGATAGTCCAGAATATTCCTAAATGAAGGTAATCTGCTGTTTTACATACCTATTGTGCAACCTTTGCACAAAGCATTGTCCTCTTTAGCCTTCTGTGTTTTTTTTTTGTTTGTTTGTTTGTTTGTTTTTTAACCTACCAATTCTCTGTGGGTTCATAGGAAACACCTTGCTGTCAGTGTTTCCTACCAAGAAAATTTATCCAAGAATGCTACCTAAATAACAGAGACCTTCAGAGAGGTTCTCTTTCTAAAAACCCTCTCCTTCAAGTCTTTATACAACCTCCACACAGCTGGTGAAATATGACGTCTAAAATATCCTGGATCTTGTTGAAAAACACGTTCTGCCTTCCAGACAGTGGATCTTCACCCAGTGAAAATCTACACAAACACTCTCCTTGCATGAGGAATTGCAAGGGCAACTTTTTGCACAGATTTTTCCATCCTGACATGCCAAGCAATTCAGCGCAATCATATCCCAGAGGGATCTACGTAGGAACTTTTGTGTCAACAGGTCTTTTACATTTAAACATTTCCATGCAGAAAAAAACTGAGGTGTACTGCTAGAATAGTCTGAAGGATTTTCCTCCCCCAGTGCTTATATACTATAGAGATAGAGAAGAAAAAGTTTCCATCCTTTTAAGAACTTTTCAACATTAACTTTTAATTTAAATAGAAAAACGAAATACAGGGAAAAAGAAAATAATAATAAAAATAAATTTGTTAGAAATATAATCGAAGGAGGTAAACTGGAAAAGTAAGAAACTATATTTTACACTCTAAAACTGTTTGAAATTGGTCAATGAGTTTATCTGAAATCCTATATGCATAGTATACACATGTTTGTATGTATACATGTGTGGGGGCATATATACGTATACAAATACATAGGAATCCTCAGGAGTTTATACAGAATTCTTACATTATATATCATGGCTATTTCTCCTTTCTATATTTAAGCTGAATTTCTTAAGTTCATGAATCTAAGGCATCCTCAGAAGTATCTGCATATGAATTTGAGCCAAGTCCTAAGGGAGACTTCTGTGGCATTTGCACACCCTGTTGACATTTAGAACAAAAGTCAAGCCCTGAAAACATAACAAAATTATGGGTTAGCTCTCTTTTCAGTGCCTGCATAAATTAGCAATACTGTCATCCTTGTCATTTAATGCTATGGCTACATCAGCATAGAAATTCGTATTAACAGCACTGAACCAGCAGTCACTGAACCTGAAGAATGAGGAATGGATCTTGCATGAGCCGCAGTGACTTTGCTTACAAAATTTTAGGAGAGCTGTGGGAGCTGCTGTTTATTATGGACTTTTTAACTAAGAGTAAGTGGTGATGGAGAGAAGGAAAAAATACTGGACTGTTTTCTGTGTAGGGACACATATTTACTCTATTTTACTACTGGCCCCAAATCCTTGATGAAGTTCTAGAATCCTGCTAGACAAAGAAATCAGTCTTGTAACAATCTTAAATTTGATGTAATACCTAATATCGATCTTCCTGATTTTAGTGGTCAAAGAAAGCTTGGTAAAGGCCACTTGTTCTCTTGACAATAGTCTCTTCCTTCATGAATTCTCTCACTGAAATCAATGCAAATGATTTGGCAGGCTTTGAAAGCATTCTAGCTTAGGGAATCTGAGATTTTCAGCATCCTCTGTTTAAAAATGTCCTTCTGAAAGAGCTTGGCTCCAGACCCTTTTGCTGTCAAAATTATATTTACAGTCACACTTGGCATCTACCTGACACTTCCTAGCCATAGATCTCAAGGTAGTTTTACAAACCACTGCTCTCCTCAGTTTACAAGAAAGGTTAGATGACTTGAGCACACAGTTGCTCAGGAGCAGTTGTCCAGAATCCTGGTCTGAAGAGTTATACTCTGAACCTGTGATGTTAAAAACTTTATAGTCTGGAACAAAGCTAAACAAAGCTTTCTTGGTTCAATTTGAACATTACTGTGGTAGGTCAAAAAAAAAAAAAAAAAAATAGAAAAGAAGGACAAAGTTTAAATATAAATGCAAGCTACTGATCCTATGGTTTAAAAGTCAGTAAGGACACTTAAATACTATAAATAGAGTATTATGATGATGTGTGTATTTCATTTTCTCTCAATATATAAAAATGTCTGAGTGAAATAATATTTCTCAGCTGGACCTACCTGTGAATAATTTGCTTACAAATCACGGCAAACCTTTGTATAGAGGAAAGCATAAGACACAGCCAATTGGAAAAAAAAAAAAAAAAAAAAAAGAAAAAAAGAAAAAAAGAAAAAAAAAAAGAAAAAAAGAAAAAAAGAAAAAAAAAAAAAAAAAAAAGCTGAAAATGTGCAGTCCTGAGTGGGGATGGTGGGGATGTCTCTGTCATGACCTTTACATATCTTGCTAATGTAAAGCCAAATTTCATAAGAATGGTGAAGTCATACTTTGCTCTATAATTATTGCACCTGGCAGGTCTGACGGAGCTTCACAAAGCTGATAGTGAAATGCTATTTGACTATTTTCTGAATATCTTTCTCTCTTTTGAAAACACTCTTCTATGGATGGGACAGCATAATTCTCTGATATTAAATGTTTTAGCAGAATTCACATTCTTTCTACTAGAGGATTTCAAAGGAGTGAGAAAAGTTCACAAAGTATGTGTTATTTAATTTTCCCAGATGGGGAAAACTGAGGCGCAGGAGTGACTTGTCTAAGGACTGGAATTTCACTGTGGCATCTTTTGTTCAGACCACTGTGAGCATCATGTCTAGGGAGACAATAAGGCCAGGAAGGCAACATACTTCTCTGACATTACCTTTGCATTGCCTTAACAGATGAAGATCAAAATAGTTCCCACTTGTTGCTAAACATATGTCATATTATTTTGTATTTCACTTCTACAAAGAACATAGTGCTTTTTTTTCTCTCTCTCTCTTCTTTAACTTTTTCTTTTCAAATCAACTTAAGGAAGGAGTAGCCTCCTTGGAAACAAAATTAAGGTCATTGTTTCCTCCCTAATCAGCCTCATGGCCTCGTTCTTTCTCCAGCAGGATGATGGACTGGTTGTAGCACTGCCAAACCTCTCGGTCCTCAGCCAAATGTGACGGTGTCTCGGAAGCTCCCAATCCAGTTCTTACATTGCCTCAGGTCTCTCTCTTCATCACTTTCCCTGCTCAGGCCAACCCTCCTGCAGACAGTCACTCGAATGTGAGAGACAAGTATTTTATTTTTTTGGTTCCTTTTGCAAAGGAATGGTGACCATTCACCTTCCAATATTATTTATATGACTATTATTTTTCTGGTCAAGGGAAAGTAGGATTGACAGGGAATGCCTGGGAAATAGAATGGCAAATATTTTAAATGTTAGAGAGATTTAAATGTTAGTAGCCTTTACAGTATTATAACCTAACTGCAGGGATATTCATTGCCAGGTGTATGCCTGAAGTGGTAGGTAATCAGAGGTATCAGACACAGACCAAATGTGATTGCAGCTAAAGCATCTGTGCTGGGGTCAGAATGTTCTATCATTTAGTTACTTTTTTTTTTTTTTTTTTTTTTTTTCTTGTATGAAACCCAGAAATACTTTACCAGAAAGAAGGAAGAAAGAAGAAAATCTACTGTTTCCTATTCATTCAGAGGTCCTTTTAACATACATCTTAAAATAAACATTTTGCTACCTATATCTTTCTATATTTTTTCCTTTTTTATTTTTATTTATTTTTAATATGAATAAAGAACTGCCTGTGGAGGCTGTCATCAATTCAACACAAGTGGAAAGCTAATTTTCCACACTTCCAATGAGATTAAACTGTACTCCAATGACATACATGACCACCGTAAACTAACTTCATTTTTATAGTTTTTTGGCTTCAGTACAGTTGAACATGTGATATACGTAGTCATTATTTTCAACGATGAGCTAATAAACCAAATTTTCTGTTTTGCTACTGTGTGATGTCTTGAAATTCATGTTCAAGTTATTCAGTTGGTGGGGACAGTGATTATCATCAGTGACAGAAGGTTACCATTTTCTTTCCTTAATTTTCCATTTAGATGTGATGACTATTCTATGAAAATTCCTGACTGTGTGATAAAGCTTCATGAAGAATTCTGCCTTAAAGTCTAGGAATATCTTGATATAACAAGGTTTTTGGTTATTTTAGATGTCTTCTTCCACCTTCATACCAAATTTACTCTATTAGTTCATCCCTCTAGTCTTTGTAGAAATGCTAGTTCTGACATAGCCTAGGATGCCTTGCTCACCTCAGGGGAGTTAATCCCCTTTCATGTGTCCCTCAGGCTGTCATTTCATTTTTTAACACATGGCTTTCTTGATACTTCTACCTGAGTGAAGAAGAACGCTTTGACTTCTGGTCTTCTGAGCTACAGCTACGTAAGTGACATAATATAGCATAACAGGAACAGATTCATACATGGAAGGACCTTATTCTAAAGACCTGACAACCTCATTATAAACTTCTTGATAGCTTGCTTCAAGCTAGATTTGCTCTAGTCGCATGGAATAGATGCTCATTAATAGATGGAATATATTAAGTAAACTTCTAGAGACATCTTCCCCTTCACTGTTATCTGAAAAAGATCCAGTTTGCTATAAGGCTACGCTGAGATGTAAAGCAAAACTTAATGGGTGCGGACTGTCAACAGATTTGCCTTAATAGCAGTTTTCTGATCCTAAGTAAAATGCCAATGTAAATACATATGTCTGACCAGGGGTCCATTCTACACATCAGATTAGGAGCCACGTAAATCTTGCTTCCTCTTTATTTCCCTCTTTATGTTCTTATTGACCAAATAATCTGGACAGCCTTGTCTTTCCTGTTTGCCACAATCATCTCCAGCAGTTTAGATCAGTGTCGTAATTCAGTTTGTCAGACAAATGCCACCCATCTCTTCTTTAAAAAATAAATTAATAGTGAAATGTGATGGAATCTCTCATATTTCCTCATTCCCCATTTTTCATACAGAAGAGATATTTGCTGATGTTTTACTGAGGCTGGATTTACAGCTGAAGCTTTGCTACGAAGCACAGAACAAGCCTTGTTTTACAGCAATGCGGGTGAACGTGACAGATGAGGCAGCATGGTCAGCTGCTCTACAACAGACTTACAGCCACTGAGATAGCAGGAAAGCTAGGGAGAATACACATCCTTTGCAAAACCAGGTTATCTGAGGAAACTGGCAGGTAAACAAGATAGGTTTGTCCATGGGTTTGTCCATAAAATATAAACTTGACTTTCCTTTCCTTTTTTTTTTTTTTTTTTTCTTTCTTTTTCTAATGAATAATATCTTTGCAATAAATGTAGTGTTTACCTTTCCAGTGGCTCTCTGGCTCTCTGGCAAAGTGCTACCAGCTGACAATTCCTCTTAGAGAAACACGCATGAGAGGGTGATGACAAGGACATTATCAGAAAAAAAAAAAAAAGTAAAAAAAAAAAAAAAAAAAAACAGCAGAGGACCAGGAGGCCACCCACAGGAGATGCACAGGCTGCTGGCCAGCCCTGGGTTGCCAGGACTTTCTGACTACCTGTACTCTTAAATCCTGTAGCAGCCAGTGGGCTTGCAAGGGTGTTGGACCTGGTTGGGTCTGGTCCCACAAAGCTAATGGAGCAAGTCATATGTATTTATCTAAGGGGAAATATAATACCTTAAACATCAGGAAATGTTCTGCATACTTGAGATAGAAAAAAAAAAAAATCAATTTCCATCTGGGTTATACCTTTCTACAGCCTATAGCTGGCCTTTGTCATAAAAACACTTATGTTTACAATCTATAAGCAAGGGATTAGATGGGAAAACCTATCAGTTATACAATATCACAGGAGGCATTTTAATGTTTTAAGATGATGCAAGAGAAGAGCAAGGAAGATGACTTGCAGACTGATTCTTTTTTCCACCAGTTTATTCCACCCCCCACATCTCCTTGCCCTGTGATCTTGCTGAAAACAATCCTGGTCTGTGCACGGCTATATGGACAGCAGCATATGAAATAAATAAATAAATAAATAAAAATAAAAGCACTCCCCGACTGGTGCTACAAAGAGTTTTGGTGGCAGGGGGTATGCGTGTGGCTGTGCAAAGCTGTGAGCAATCAGATGGTTCATTCTTCCTTTAAGAAGTGTTACATGCCCAGGCTGTGGTATTCTGGCTCCTTTCAGAACGTGTCAGCTTAAACAATCTCTGCTGCACGCTTCCCTTTCCTCTAGCCCTGTATTTCCCGGTGCTTTTAGAGCTGCTCTGTTCCACCTCACGATCAGCACCGAGGGTTTTATATAAACTGCAGTTACCAAAATGATTTGCGGCCTCTTCATTATTGCTGCTGTGCGGGATGATGGGGGCTGGAGCGTTTTTGATGTCAATAGAAATATCCTTGCATGGAGGCAGGTAACAGTCTGGGCTGCCTCCAGCAGAGGGAAGTGGTACACACACGCTTCCCAGCGTGCTCCGTCCTGCTGCTGTGCGCTGCAGCAGGGAAAAGTGTCGGGTCTTGTATTTGCAGAGCTGAAATATCCACCGCTGACACAAACGCCTGATTTAATCCCCTCTGGTGCCTTGGTTTTGCCCTCCACATCCCCAGGACCAATCAATGAGGTGTCTCCAAGCTGCCTCTCACATACGCCCTCCTGCAAGACTGATGTAGGCTCTGGGTTTTAAGTCCCGGAGTAAATGCTGTGAAAAACAAATGGAGACAGGGTTCTGAACACAGTCTTGGTTTTAAGTTCAATATTTGAATATCATGTTCCAGAAGGTACTTTGAATGAGGATGCTTTGTCTCTGCTACTCATCCAAGGAGGGCTACAGAGGGACACTCCTGAGAAGTCTCAGGGCTTGTGCGGATGGTCCCAGCAGTGCTTTACACACATAGGCCTGTATAACACCAAAAAAATGAAGGCTGCCCAAATATCCTAGAGTGGTGTTTCTTTTTTTGTTGTTTGTTTTTGTTTTGTTTGTTTGTTGTTTTTTGTTTTGTTTTGTTTTGTTTTCTCCTTTTGCCTGTTACACTTGCATCTTTCTGTTGCAGGATCCCTTTTGTGCACATGCATGCACACACATACCCCTGCTCAAAGTGAACAGAAATACACTCGTCTCACAAGAAGAAACCCTTTGACCACTTCTCCTTGACAGCTCTACACTTTTAAAATATATTTGACTTTTCCCTTTGCTTCTCTGCCTTTAGAAAGTGTAGAAGCCTGCTGGAGATTAATTTATGGGGAAGATAATGTCCTTAACCCAGACTTCCTTGAACTGCCTTAATGCTGTTTGCAAAGCAACCAGATGACTTTGTCTCTCCCTCACCCCATCTAGAGCTGCAGGGAGGCAAGTTTTGCCTCAAGCTTTCAACCTTTTGATGCATGGATTTTCCACGCTGAGCTACAGTAGGTGGGTAACAAGAAGATCCTATTAAAGTAAAATCAAGTAGCAAAAGGATTGTCAGCTCAGCAAATCAGAAACATATAGTACTTATCCTTCCTTCACTGCATTCCTTCCTGCTCGCAGAAGTAAGAAAGAAGAAAAAAGGTGAAGAAAGGGGAGAAAAGAACAGCAGAGAGCAATGCCAGCACTGGCAGTGCCTTGATTTTATATGTAGGAAATTAATCGTTGCTGCTAAAGACACAGCCTCTTTTAATGAAGAGGCTGCTGCAATAGCATCGCAACAACTAGCAACCCACATGTTCTATTACAACAGGTTGAGCCAGTGCACGCTCCCCTGTGCCACAGCTAGAAAAAAAAAATAAATCAAATGTCTATACCTGAGGCTCCTTCATTTCCTACATGGAGATCTACTTTAATGCAGGCTTTTCACGGTGCCTTTCTTTGCCAAGAAGGAGCTGGTGATGGCTTATTTACCTACTTACCTGTCCTTGAGCTATGTGGCTTTTATTTTAATAAATTAAACTGCCTGTTTCAAGTGATGCTTTCAGCCTCTTGAGTCTGGATCTAATTCTCAAAAGAGTTTTGCTTAAAACCTGTTTTTCGAGTTTTCAAGCAAGCATCTACAGTCTGCAGGATGCAATTCTCTTAAAGGACCTTGGTGCCTATGGGTAAGAAGAAATATCATCCTATCTGGCTACTTTCCCTTTTCTTTTAGGTTTCTTATACATCTCTGATAGATTAAATAAGGGCATGCTAAAACAGGGGAACTAGTCTTTTTCGGATGTTTTTTTTTTTTCTTTTTTAATTATTATTATTATTATTATTATTAAGCTGCTTTGCTTTGTTGTTGTTTGTGTCTGTGAGACCAGATCATCAGCTGCTCTGAGATGCTTTAAATCCACTGCTAACAGATATGTCTGATTTTAATGCCGTTATAGTAGTTTTAATATTCCTGAGTGGATACACACTTTTCCTTTGCTTTCTGGGACTGATTCTTCTGAGACATTATTGGTAAATACTTGAAAAATTCTGATAGGCTGACGAACGTAATGTGCAAACTAGAGCAAAATCTCTATTTGTTCTGTATGTGTGTCTGTGTATGAGTGTGTGCTGGAGGAAGGCTGTCATTTATTTTCCAGGATCTCAGTAGCAACGAAATTTCAGGGGCCAAATGTTCGGCTTTGTAAGCTGACCTATCTCTGAGCAAGGAAACCTATGGTTCATCAGAAAAGCTGGTTGTTGTTACAGACATGGGGTGATTTTTTTTTTTTTTTTTCCCCTTGGGTGCCTAGGAGAATAAACAAAAAAGCAGTGTGAAATAGAAAAAAAAACCATTCCCCCCATAATATGCATAAGACGATGTCTCTACTTTTTAATACACTGTAGGAAGTTTTAAAAATACTGACCCAGGCCACATTAAAACATAACATGCATTATACCAGACACACTGTTGTAGCAAACAATTTTTTTCTGAAGTTTAGCATTATTTGTTTGCTTTTCCTTCTGTGCTCTGCATTATCACTGGAGTCAAGCTTATTGTATTTTTACTTATGTACATATATTTGGAGGGGGGGAGAGGAAAGAATAAGGACAGTAGATAGCAAAAATAAAAATAAATAAATAAAAACAAAGAGAGAGGTCTCATTGCTGGAGTTGTCACACAGTCATGAGGAACAGGATACAATAAATGCCATCAGAGCTCTCAGCAATACTTGGGACATAAGAACAGAGAAGTACCCAAGCACGGGCAATGCTTTTTAAATGTTGGCTCACTATTAACTACTGTGTGTAGACAGAGCTCATCACACACTGTACTGGGCTCTTCAGCGACTGCAGGATGGTCTCTGACTAGTGATCTGCATGCTTCATCCTGAAAAAGGTTGAGAGAGATTGACTGAGGTTTATTCCAGATCTAGTTTGATGCACTTTAAATAAGAATTATGACCTAAATAGGATAGTTATTATTAATATTATTATTATCATCACTGGCATTATCTCTATGTAAACAAAATACCATAGACCATGACAAAACTGCTGCTTTTATCTCTCTTTGTAATGCCCCAAATCCTGTAATCTAATTGTTACACATCCTTGCTCAAAAGAAAGGCTCAAATATTAGCTTAAGGTTGTAATAGCAATTAGCGCTGCAGAAGCTTAAGCTATCTGCATAGATCACAGGGTTTGCTTACCACATATTTTTTCACTAGGTTGGCTTGGGCACCTTATCATCTGAAATCCTGAATTAAGCTGACTTTCGGAGAGTCCATCTGTCTTGTGCTTCAGGTTTTGTGCTGTGGGTGAATGTACATTAAACACTGAAGGGGGAGTTAAGTTGTACGAAGGTGGGGAAATGGGGAAAAGCAAGCATTATAGAAGTGGAGATGGTACTAAATAATGCCAAAATGTATTTGAAAGATGAAATAGCAATGGGATCTACTTAACTGATGACAGGACCGAGTAGGTGTTTATTCTCCATGGTTGGACCATGGAGCAATTCACTGCCGAACCCTGGTCCAGAGCGTGGAGGTGAGCAGAGCAGCAACGCTTGCACTTCACCATGGTGCCAGGGAAACTCCTGCTCCAGGTGCTGCTCGAGGCCACAGGGATGGGGACTCTGTATGCTGTGGTATAGACACTGCAGCAAAAAATGCCCATACAAAGATCATTTTAAAATGAATATTTGAAAAGTCCAGTTTGTCATCTGGTGCTTCTCTTTATTGGCTGTCATGAGGAAATAATAAGGCTCCTTTTGTAGTCTGTTCTTTGGTCATGTTTTTGTGCTCTTTCCTCAACCATTCACTGTTGGTAATCATCCAAAGCAAGGCAGATGATTATGGGGACCAGAGTGGTTGTTTTTAGGCTTTGAAGATAAAAGAGAAGGAAAAACCCTCACTGGAGGTGCAAAGCCCAACCCTGTCCTCCAACGCAGGAGGAACAAGCAGGTCTCTCTGTTACCAATTTAAATCACAAATCCCTATAATAATAATAATAATAATAATAATAATAATAATAATAATAATAATAATAATAATAGAATCATGCCCACCTTTCTTTATTTGGCTCCACCACCTCAATAACACCACATTCTCAGTTATTCAAGGGCAGCCTGCTCTAAGGAACCTGCTTTCACAGAGGGGTTGGACCCAATGATCTCTCGAGGTCCCTTCAATTCTGTGATTCTGTGATTCTGTGATTCTCTTTGCCCTCAGCATGTCTCCCTATCAGTTTTTTCCCCTACCTCATACACTTTCACGCCCTCCACAAAAGTCTCCTCTCCTGCCCCACTGGCTGGACAGTTGCACCATGCAGAAGTCCAAGAGGCTGCTAACAGGTCTCTGTGCTAGGCAGTTTACACATACGAACTGTCCAGCTGGCAGCCCAAGCCAAGCAATTAGCTAACGAGCTTATCCCACCGCCATTCACTTACACCTTTCACTTTGCTATTCTCCTCTCCCACATCATTGATTTTCATAAAACTCAGGATATTTATGTCTTTTAAGCTTTTGCCCCTCTAGATAACAGGGTGAAATTAGCCACCAGGTTCGGAATATACTGCTGGGTGCAGGACTGGCAGATGGGGAGCCAGATGGACAGACAGCATTCCTGTAAAAGCCTTATTTCCTTAGGAAAAGAGGCCATCGGGTCTAAGTGCTAATAGTGAGGAGTTATAGGATGGGGGGATTATGCCCTTAAAAAAATAATGTCATGTGCCAGGCACTTCTGCAGAGAGATACAGTGGTAGGGTAAGTGCCTTATTTTGTATTGAAGGTGTGAGTTTAAGTCTTGCTCTATCTTTGGTAGAGTCACTGAAAACTGGGGTAGCTCATTCAAAAGTGAAAGGAAAAGAAAGGCAGATTTGTCGATCTCCAGTACTCCTTTGTGTATTGTCATTTAAAGGCATCCATGTGACTTTCCTTAATCTGACCCAATAGGCTCATGAAACCTTTTTTAATGGTTTTC
The DNA here is from genome assembly GCA_011076525.1 of Nettapus auritus. NCBI lineage: Eukaryota > Metazoa > Chordata > Aves > Anseriformes > Anatidae > Nettapus > Nettapus auritus. The sequence goes on from CM021765.1 coordinate 200,764,243, forward strand.
TTTACCCAGCCCAATAAGGCAAATTAAATAGCATATTAATGTAGCATCTGATCCTGCAAATGACTGAACGCACCCTCTGACCCACTTGCACTCTGGAAATGGCTGGATCATGCATGATCAAGTCCAACTGGCAACATAACCTATATCTGGACATTTCAGACCAAAAAAAAAAAAAAAAAAAAAAAAAAAGACCATTTTAAAATCTGCTGTTTAACGAAATCCTGAACCACTACCTAAACATCAGTCTCTAACTCTGTACTCATTAAATATGACAGTGCTATAGTAAAACTTTAACTTCTACAACCCCTCTTTGGGGCTTAGTAGTACTGGTGTACAGGAGTGGTTCAATTTTGTGGCTGTTTGTTCCCTGATACGCTCATCACTGAGTCTACAGAATCAAGCACTTACTTTATTTAGCCTCTTGGATACAGATGGTAATTTTTGTAGCATCTCCTCTTTGCAGCAGTCTTTGGACCCTCGCAGTTACTTCTGGCATGAGAGGTGGGGAGTATAAAGAAAGAGAAAGGTGAAATGCCATATCTGGGAGGATTATCGTATGTAAAAATGATATAAGAGCAAAACCAAGCTCCAGTGGTTACCAGATTCTCTAAGAAAGAGGGAAGAAACCTTTGATTGAACCCAAACTCCTGTCTGAGGAGTTGATAAGTGAGGATGCTTTGAGTCCTCCTCACTGCTGCAATTATCTGAAGCCTGGATGCTTGTTTATGGATGCTGGCTGCAGGGTGAGGCTGTCTTGAAATGGAGAGAATAAAAAGTTGCAGAAAGCAGAATTACTAGCAAAATTTTTGAAAGAAATGGCATTACTTACAATTTTACTTAAATTTGTCTGATAGCTACAATAACATCTCAAGTTCTGGATACTATGTTCAAAGTCATCACAGCTAAGGATATCCAGTAAAATAAAGTGTGCAAAGAAGCTGCTGGAGCATTTCAGAACAACTTTAACTTCACATTTTCCAGTAATCTGATGTACTTTCAGTATCTAAAGCTCTGTAATCACTTTATTATTTTTTTTCCCACTGCAAAATTTGCTCTTAAAAAATCAGGTCCAATCTTCAAAAATATTCACTGACTTCAGAGGGATATTTTCATGTCTCTAAATTCAAACTTACTGTAGAAAATTTACTTATGTAGGATGGCAATCCAAATAATCTTATTTTATCTGAATGTGTATAAAGGTCATTTAAAAATTTCATTCATCCTAGGCAAAAGAGGTTGCTTGCTTATGAAATTCTGTTATAAATTAATTTTGCATCTAGTACTGCAAATGTATGTGATTGTTTCTTTTTGACCCCCTTGCAATTAACAGGAGAAAGAGATGTAAGTAGGGATCTGTAGTATTAGATCCATTGCATTTTATATTTTTTTTTTTCTATGGCATTTTAATGATAAAAGACCAATTTCTGCCCTTGCTTAACCTCCAGCAACCCCACTGATTTCCTTGTTCATTCCAAATTGTAACGAATGACTTTGCACACTGGAGCTCTTTTATTCTTTCTCTTGCAGATCGAGTGTCTCAGCCCGGACAATGGGCTCCTGCCTACATAAGTGTACAACTGGGATAAAACCACTGACTTTAGCAGACGTGCTCCATCGTGATTGAGAGCCGAATTTGGTCTGTGACATACAAACTGTAATGGAATGTAAGCCAGGGAAGAGCATGCAAGTAAGCACCATTTTTAACTCTTTAGCATAGCTTCTGTTTGTATCAGCCCTGACTCATGGTTTATACACATAGGATACGTATTAAATATCGCTGTACTTGCACTACATGTATCTATTTGAGATAATTATGGCTATTGTAGTACTGGTGGGACTTACAGTCTTTAATGCATTTATCCTCACAACATCTGATAAAGTGAGGAAGTATTTTTATCTGTATATCATATACAGGAAACTGAAGCCTAGATCATTTTTTGCTACACCAGGGAACCGAACCTGGATTTTCCAAGTTGAAAGCTAGCACTCAAACTGTTGATCTGTCTTGATGTAAAAGGTACAAATAGGTGCAGAGAATAGCACCTCTTATAAATTGGGGATACTGAACTACCTGATTGTGATACAGCAGACATGATAAATTGCTTACTATTAAATAAAGTGTTTGGGAATTGTAACTTAGCTATGGAGAGGCTACACTATTATTAATGATGCAGAAGGTATATATTTCAGCTTATTCTTCCATATCCATATTGACTCTGAAGTGCAAACAATAATACAAACTAGATTTTGCCAGTAAACTAACAATTTATCTGGAGGACACGGCGGAAAATAGGAGCAGAGCGCAATCACTCTCTGTTCGTATGCATGTCTGCTCATTGAGGTGGCCTAGACAGGGGACAGAGGAAATTTTGATGTTCCTTACCTGTCTGCTGAGGATCCATTGAGATGGGCTGAGCCCTACAAAATTAATAAGTGATGAAAATATGCATCGGAGCCAGTAATCTTACTCAGATCTGCTGTGCCATTGCCACAAGCTCACTTTTTCTCTCTCTAATCTTACAATAATGTGCTTACTTTGCCATCTCAAAGGTCAACGATTGGTTCAATACATGGAAAGGAGATGCCCGAATGGAAGGTGTTGGGGAAGTAGAGAGTTTTATTCTGCTGTCTCAGAGGTTGTTCTTTAAAGGGGAAAGGTGTTTCCAGTTCAGACCTGTTCTTTTAATAAGACCAGGGCTGTCTAAGAATGAAATAACTATCTTTTCATTTCCCAAGAGCATCTAGCATGTGAATTGGTCTAGTCATATGAATTTTGAAATTGCACAAGCATAAATCGAGAGTGAGTCATTTAAAGTTTGTCAAGATGTGTGGCTTTACTGGAAAATAAGGAGATATTACACAGTTGTCTAAAGAAGCAGATTTCATCAGAAAAAAAAAGTCCCCTTCACAAAGAGATTATGCCCTGAATATGACTGCATATTGGCCTTCCAAGTTTTATTTGATCTCAAATATTATTTGATATAATGCAGTATTTCATTGCAATTTAACAGCTATTCCCATTCACACAGCTAGTCTAAATAGGTTCTTATATGTACCTATCACCCTGGTAGCCAGGCTTCTATATCAAATCCTGAACATTTCATTATTATTAAAAATATAAAAGTAATCTACTCCATCCATTTTGTATGGAGAGATGAGCAAAATTGGACGTGAAGTCACAGTGCAGTAATAGAGTAATTATTGTTTGAAGTTTCTTCTAATGGCCAGTTATACTGAAGATGTATTGTGTTACAGTTTTTCATGGCTGTTCTGTCATATACTGTGGATTAAGAAGTATTCTCTCCTATCCCATGGATTAAAAAAAAAAAAAAAAAAAAAAAAGCTTTAAATATTTTGAGAGGAAAATATTTCTATGAAAAGGAGTAATTTGATCTTCTGGACAATTTATACTCTTCTTGACATGATCTGCACCTTCTTGATGCAAATCTTCTTCCTCCTTCATAAAATATCTCTGGAATTTTGGAAAGCAAAAGGGTCCTTGTTCTACTACTTCATTAGAATGAAGGAACCAATATCTTATTTGAAGTTGGCTACATATGGTGTATGCAACTGGTTTAGACAATACCAGACCCTTTCACCTGAAGGACAGGGATCTCTGTGAGAGACTTCCTGAAATGGTTTCCATAGTATTTTGTTTGAATTTGTTGTGCTGTTTTTCTTTTAACCATACATTTAGAGATTTAAAATAAAAATAATTCATAGAGAGAAAAAAAAAAAAAATAAGCTTAAGGAAGGGAGAATAGAAAACTATATGCTTACAGGATCTTCTGTCTAACTGCCTATAAATAATTGTCTTGCACATATTAGCCGTAACAGCGCATGGTCTCTGACAGTATTCTAAACCTGGACGTCAGCTGCAGAGCTCAGCTGCTGTTTGTAAATGGTCTTAACTGTGCTCTTGATTTTTCTGTGCTTACTGTATATAGTTTTGTTTTATTGGCACTGTACTGTAAGCATATTCTGCACTATGCAAATATAAGAGCTGAGAAGCATATGGGCCGAATCCTGCAACACTCACTCAGGCAAATGTCCAACTCACTTGATGGGAACTTTTCCTGAGTAAGCAGGAGCAGGCTCTCATCTCCATCTTCTGCCTCCGCTGATTTCTCAGGTATGACAACAGACACTGGTACTTTGAAAACAAAGAAAGTGTGGGTATAAAGCCCAGTACTGTGGGTAGGTGCTCAGTTCTGTCCTCCCTAAGCCCTGAGATCCACTGAGATGCTACAAAAGGCATCTCAGCCAAGACAGAAGGACCCTCTCCAGCCTTTAGCATCCTGCTGGGCATCAGATAATAAAATGAAAGAATAAATGAAGTTTTAACACCTCATCAGAAACCATCTCATGGTACCAGTCGTGGAGACATCTCTCCCAGTTAATGAAGGCTGGATTAAGGTGCAGGCATCCTATGGAGTAGGAGGAGGGAAGTCCCGCCCAAAGCATGTGTCAGGAGCCCCCTGCAATTTCTGCTCCCTCACCTTGCTCATGGGTTTTGGCAGAGCGATGTAACCTGTCTCCGAGTGGGAATTCCAGGATTCAGCTCAGCATCTAGCTCAGGGTCAACCCTGCTGTGCATCACACAGGACTGGGCTCTCAGTTCTCAGCCATGCAGGTGGCTTAGAGTTTGGTCCCATATCTTGATCTCTGTGTATGACATGATGCACTCTGTGGTGACAAGAAGCATGATGTGGACTTCAGGTCCCAGTCCTCCAAAAGCTCATACAAGGGCTCGACTTTGTATTTGACTCCAGTTTTGTCTACACTGCCTGTGACAGCCTGATATATATCAGAGAAGCTGGATTTCTTTGATCTAGCTACCATGGGAACCAGTGCAGCAACAATGCTGTAGTACAGACCACATTACAAGCCCAACAGGGCCCCAGGCTACACACTTGGGGCTGATAAAGTGCTCTGAACATTGGGCTGCATGTTTTCAGGGCCAATGCTATCTGTAATAGCTAGACTAACACTAGCAGTGGTACTCATACCTTCCTTTGTCCTGCAGCCATGTCCTTTCAGCAGTGCCTGATTGGAAACTTAAGCTGCAGCTTTTACGTGCCTCATTCTTATGCACCTTTCAACCAAAATGACTAATTCAAACAGAGGCTTAAAGGTCAAACCCTCCAGACCTGGTTTTGCAAACCCTTTTGTACATGGCTTTTCCCCTTGTCTAAAAAAAGCTATTCTCATCAGGAAATGTTGGTAAAAAGGGTTTAATTACAGAAATCATTTTGCTCCCTATGGAGAAAGCATGAAGAATGGCATATTTCCACATTTGAATTGCACTTTCATCAAGAAAAGAGTGATTTCCCCTTAAGAATGTTCTGGAGGAGTAGAAAAGAGCATTGAACCCTGGGGTGTGTATTATTTTATAGTCTCTGAAAGGCAAATGGTTTCACTTCCATTGATTAAAATATATGAGTTTTTCCTTCTGCATTACTCTCTTGGAAGTAAAAAAAAAAAAAAAATAATAATAATCTTTAGCAGAGGTTGTCACTGGTACAGCACCTCTTGGCAAAGGGCTGACCTAACCAACTAAAGACACTTCTGCTGCTGAACTTATTCAGCAAGACACCTCTGACCACAGCAGATGTTGCTACTTTTTGCTTGATGAATGGGGACTTCATGACAGGTGTTTTCATAGGTTTGTGGGAGCAAATGTCAGAAGGGAAACATAACCCAACATCAGGACTATTAAGTGCTAAACTGAACCACAGCTCCAGGACTTGCTGTCCTGTCTCCTAAAGTACGAGGTCTAATAGGCTTTATTTTTTTCAATTGCCTTCTCATTCCACAGATGTAGCTCCTTTACAAACTTTACATAAGCATTATCTGGAAGAGAATTTGACTAAATAGTTTCTGTTTGCAAGGAACATTCAACTGTGTGAATCTACCGTTGTGCAGGACACAGGCACAATATGGCAGGGTGGTGAACACTGACATTTTGAAATGAACATCTTCATAAAATATGCTCCAAATTGGTATGCGGCACACTTCTGCAACCATAGTAATTTGCTGTGAACTGAAGCAGGGGGATTTTCCTAAGCAAAGTCGTTTTGTCCCATTAAATTACTATCGTTCTCTCTCTTTTTCCTTTTTTTTTTTTTTTTTTTTTTCTCCTTATTCCAAGAGCATCATTGTCTAGCTCAGTTAACAGGGAAAGGCCAATTACACAAACAGTGCTGATCTGTTAAACTTGGATTTACCAGCCAGCATACAAACAAACATTATGCTACTACACACTTGGGTTTGCTAGGTTCTATTAATAACGCTGTTGGACTTAAAATAAATAAATATATAGATAGATAAAAAGTTAAAGAATATATAGCTGGAGTGAACAGGCAGATCAAATGGAAGAATTTCAAAACTGCAGGAAAGTACTGCAAACAAGTGAGAGCACTAAGAATAAGAAAAAGCAAAAGTTATATGCAATTGGAAATGAAGATGTTCCATTTCCTTTCTAAAATCAAATGCAAACTGCTCATGTGACTGATTTAGTATTGAACAAGAGAGGGAAAATTGCCTCTTGGCATTTAAATGGAAATGTTTCTTGTTCAGAGATTTTGGAAGCTTGCATACTGTATGATTTTTGAAAGGCTTATACAATTACCATTGAATTTGGATATGGTCTATTCCTAACAATATATATATTTCTCAATTAAACTTTGCCCTTCCAGAGACCTAAATTACCTTTGTCTAGAGTCTAGATTCCTGATGTGGAATATATTCCACAGGCAGCAAGACCGATGCAAATGTATTTCTTTTTTAATATGTATGACTGGAAAAACAATGAACAGTACCAGCTATTTTGCAAAGCAGACCGTTACACTGAGAACTCCGCTGTTTAAGTTAGTTCTGATTTGCTGTGTGCCTTTTTACCCTGATTTCTAGGTTTGGAATAAAATACAGTCTCACCTTCTTACCTTCCTCAAAGTCTGGAAATTTGAGGATTAAAAAAAAAAAAAAAAAAAACAGAACATAGCTGACTTGCACCTGGCTGATTTAAAGGTGTGCCATAAAGAGGACAGTCCCCATGTACCTCAAAGCATTGCATGAAGTACTGCAATCCATTTCTTTCAACACTCTTCTTACAATGCAGTTTTAGGGCCTAATCCAGTATCACTCCAAGATTTGTAATAACAGCTTAAGCCAGGCAAAGACTGTTGCTAAAAAGTTTTGCAGGAGTAAATTTTGAGGAGGGACTTGAAACAGAAAAGCATGATTATTAGGTGCATGAGAAATAGACTGGGTGTAAAAAACAACAGATTATGAACCCAGGCGAGAATAAGTTATCAGGGACCTGCCTGAGGTCAGGCAATGAAGAAGTAGCAGGGCTGGACAAAAAACAAAAAAACAAACAAAAAAAAACCTACAACAACAACAAAAAGCAACTACAACAACAAAAATAATACGAATATTTAAAAGGCAGAAACTGGCATCATTGGTCTTCCTCTCAATGAAGACATAATCTTAAATTATGCAACTGAAATCTTGCAGTCCTTCTTCCTGAGAACTTGGTTTAAATTATTAAACAACATAATTATGCATTATTATTATTAATAATAACAATAATCTCCTGGCATCGCTGTGAATGATGCTTCCTAACCCTAAAAGAAATGGCGTTGTGGAAGTCGCCTCACTTGGGATAGGAAAGAACAGAGGTTTTCTCCTCCTCGTTACATGTGCTAACTCTGGAACCCAGCTGACCCTGGGAAGACAGAAGGAGACACACCAGAGAAAAGGCACAGAGGAACCACCTGAGGCATCTCTCATCCCTATCCCCATTTCATCCCATTCCCATGCCAAGGCCAATGCTCAACCCATGACTAAATTCATTGCCATTCTCTGGCCTCCCTATTACCTTCAGATGCCCATGTCCATACACATTTTGTCTCACTACCATTCCCATGCCTATGCCCATGCCCAATCCCAGATCCATGCCCATTCCTTACCCATGCTGTGCCCATTCCCATACCCAGTCCATGGTCAGTTGTGCTCTATGCCCATGTCCCTGTCTATCTCCCCATGCCCATGACATGCCAATCCCTTCGCTACATCCATGTTATGTCAATGCCATGTTCATGTCATATGCATCACTTTTCTATGTCTATGCTGTGCATGTGCCACCTCCATGCCCATGACTATGCCTGTTCCCATCCAATGCCATGCCCATGCCATGTCTATTGTATGTCTACATACAGATCTATGCATCCTTTCCACATGCTATGCCCATGGCCATACCCTTCCCATGCCCATGCTCCTGCCCACCTGCTCCCCATATCCATGTCCATCCCTTCCCTATGTTCACATTACGCCTTCCCTATGGCCATGTCTATCTCCTCCCTATGGTCATATCTATGGCCATGCCCATGACTATGCCCATATCCATCTCTTCCCCACGTCTATGCCCATGTCCATCTCTTCTCTATGGCCATGTCCATCTCATCCCCATGCTCATGTCCATCTCTTCCCTATGTCCATGCCCATGTCTACACCAATGTCCATCTCTTCCCCATGCCTATGTCTACACCCATATCTTATGGCCATGCCCATGCCCATCTCCTCCCCATGACCACACACATCTCTACATGCCCAAACCTATACCACATCCATCTCTTCCCCGTGCCCATGCCCACATCCATCTCCTCCTCATATCTATGCACATCTCCTCCCCAAGCCCATGTCTGTTTTCTCCCTATGGCCGTATCTGTGCCCATGTCCATTTTCCTTTCATGCCCATGCCCATGCCCATGCCCATCTCCTCCCCATGACCATGCCCATTTCCCTTAAATGCTCATGACCATCTCCTCCCCATGTCCATGTCCATGTCCATGCCCATGCCCATGTCTATTTCCATTCCATGTTCATGCCCATGCCCATGCCCATCTCCTCTCTATGGCCATGCCCATTTCCCTTCCATGCCCATACCCATGCCCATGCCCATTCCATTCCATGTTCATGTCCATTCCTATGCCCATCTCCTGCCCATCTCCATTTCCATTCCAAGTTCATGCCCATTCCCATGCCCATCTCCTCCCCATGCCCACCTCCACCCCGTGCCCACCTCATGCCCACCAAATAACCCTCCCCATGCCACCCCATGCCCGTGGCCAAGCCATTCCCATGTCGCCCATGCCCACGCCACCCCAAGCCGCCTGTGGTGCGCAGCAGCGGGCCGCATGTGTGCCTGTCATTCCCAGCCCGGGAGCGCCGGCTCCTGCCTCCCATTCATGTAACCTGTGTGTGTCTCTCTTTCTCTCTGTGTGTAACAGAGAGAGGGAGAGAGAGAGCGAGGAAAGGAGAGGAGGAGGAGGAGGGGGGAAGCTTTAAATAAAGCCTTTGGATTGCAGCTGCTTATTTTGGGCAGTCCTACCAGGGACGATTCCTGCCAGGAAAGAAGCTGGACCGGTCTTTTTTATTTTGATTTTGATTTTTGGGGGTGGTGGTGGTGTATTGCCGAGCTGCCTGCTGAGATGAGCTCCGGTGCCTGGCCGTAGTTGCCCACTTTGGGATCGCTGGACACATAAGTGGCATTTTGGTGGGGAAGCCTGCAGACATGGTAAGCTTGCGTTTTGCTCCGAAAAGTGCGTTTGTGTGATCGCCTCCCTCCAGTTTTCCCTTCCCCCCTTCCTCTCCCCACCGAGCAGACAGGCACACGGCTCGGGGCTGAGGAGAAGCTCCCTGAATCCTTGCCTTTTCCTCCCCACCATCCCTCCCTCTGCCCAGCCTGCTTTTCTCCCCTCGCATCCCAGCCCTTGCTGCTCCCTCCGCACAGTTTGCAGCAATCCAGCAGGAGCGCAGGGATGCTGCTGGAGGTTCCAGGCTGGGGCGCTGGGGACCAGCCACCCTCAGCCCAACCAGACCTTGCTTCAGGGTATGTTTGGGGTGGCTTCTCCCACCCAAACATCCCCCCCTGCCCTCCCCCTCTGCACCCCGAGCAGTGCGGCTGTGCTGGGGGAGACAGCAGTGCAGATCTGGAGGCACTGGAGCAAGGATGCAGCTTTAAAATCAATCGGTGTTATTTATGTAATATTAAAAGTGCCAGAGGGGGGAGAGGGGGGGAGAGAGAAAAAAAGAAAGGAAAATATAAAATAAGGAAGTGCCTTGGTATTTCTCAGCTGCACAAAGCTCCTTTTGCTCTGTCTGAACCCTCCGCCCCGTCCCCATGTCCTGCTGCAGGGTGGTGTGTTGTGGGAGTGTGTGTGTTTGTGTGTGTGTTTACATTTGGATTTGTGCTAGAGTCGGGGATGGGGAAGGGGTCTCCCATTTTCCACGGGGGTGGCTTTGCCTCCAACCAAAATTATGAAAAAAATAAAATAAAATGTGCTTGGCTGCAACTTGGTGACAATTCTGTTTCTTGGGCATTAAATGTTAAAGCCCTGCTTCTAGCCATGCCCTGCCACTACTGAGATCCCCCAAACAGTGTGGTGTTTGAAAGAAAAAAAAAAAAAAAAAAAAAAAAAGATGCTAGAGTGCCTGGGAGAAATGCAGTGGTTCAGACTCGTGCTGAAATTCTCAGCAATTTGCATTTTGAAATACAAATTTGGGCTGCAGAACATAAAAACAAGATGCTACCAAAGGGCACTTATTTCCTGTTATTGAGTTTTATTAATAAATATATATATATTGGTCTAAAATATCTGGGATATTTTACTTTGAAACAAGTAGTCGTTAAGGTATGCTAAATCTTAAAAAGAAAAGATTAAGTAGCAGTTTAAGTAGTACATGAGGCAGTGTGTATTTACTCTTTCTTACCATGACCATGCTTAGAAATTTGCAGCATTTACAACCATGTAAGCACACCATTTGCAAAACAAAATACATATTTATCCCACAGCCTTCCTCTCTTATGGGATCCCCAGTCTTTGAAACACAATTTTCATACAGCCAAAACAGAGCTTGCTAAATACTTATTGACCAGATAGACAAGACCTTTCTGCATTTTGAATGCATTTACTCATGGTTCTTCCAGGAAAGTTCAATTCTTTCTGATTAAAATAAAAAAAAATATATATATATATATTATAAAATAATTTCACACCCACACCCCACATACATCTTCATTCTTAACTTTGTGCAGTGAAGTCTCATCTTGAATTTATATCTTCATTTTTATCTTTTTCTGACAAATGTCCCATGTGAGGGGAGGGACAGAAAATGCAAAAATGATAGTGAAGCTTTGAAGTTGGACGTTGACTGTGTGCTCTGCTAGGTAAACTTCTGCTGTGGCGTGGCAAGTTGGTGGGGGTTGCAAGTTGGGAGGAGATGCTCTGGGCAGAGGAACTTGGCAGACCCCAACCTATCCCAACTCCCTTTCTTTCTGTCTTGCTGACCCTAAGAAAATTATTTGCTCGTAGGGTGGCCCCTCCCCTCCTACAGAAAGTGCTCTACTCCCAATGTGTGCACCATATGTGCCTGCAAAACCTGAGATTTACCCTTTGCACATGTGCCAGCAGCACGCTGGGTCCGGCAAGGAGAAGCCCAGGGCAGGGCATCGGCCATGGGAGAGCCGCACATCTCCCTGCCTGGCTGGGGGAGGCTGGGGCTCAGCCAGTGATTTGTATTTAATTTATTTCATTGGCCTCTTCTGAGCCAGGCACCTCCCACTTGGCATCTCAGCCTGTAGCACTTTTATGGGCTTAGGTGGAAAAAACAGTGAGTATAACCATATATTTTGGTGTGTGTGTGGCAGGGTTCCTACCCGTAAAGGTAGGAGGATGCATCCCTTGCTGTTGCACTGTTTTGCAGTGAGACAAGCCTTAAAAGCAGACTCTGCCTGCGTTACGAGGCTGGAGGAATTTGCTGGTTTGTGGTCATTGCGAGCTGCCCTTCCCTCTTCGGTTCCCAGCTCCCAGCCTGTGCCACGCTGCTGGATCAGTCCTTGCTGCTGCAGGCTGGTTTGGGGCCAGGAGGGTTCCCCGCTGCTATGTTCCCCTGTGAATGTGACCCCCAAGGTAGCATATGAGTTGGAAAATTATTGTCTGTGCTGGTTGCCAGCAGATTTAGGGACGAGGAGGGCAGAGTTATGTCCACGTGAAGGTCTTACCCGGGTTGTGCTCCCCATAGAGGTCAGCACAGGACCTCCCTGTGTGGGATCTGCACCCACAGCTGGGGCAGAGAAAGGAGAGGAGGTACCTTTGCACACAACCTGGTTCAGTTTCCCTTTCCTCCCCCCCAAAAAACAACTCACTAGGACTGGGAGTTACTGCCACTGCACTAAGCTGTATTCTGTTTTTGCAGGGAGTCCTGCCTTCATGCCTCACCCTCCTTCCCCTACATATGTTCATGCATGTGTTCATCTCCATGCAAGGGGAGATTTGCAATGTATCTGTCATTTATTGGTGGAACCTGGAGGGAAGATTTTATGTTTGGGTGGAGAAAGAGTTGCTGTGTGCGTATAAAAAGAGGTTCTCAGGCTGGATTTTGGCAGGGGAAAGGGGAAAAGGAGGTGCGCAAGAGAACTTCATAATTTCCTTTTTTATTAGCAAGGGGACCTGGATTAGAAAACCTTTTCTGGGGAGAATTTGCCTTCTCTGATTTTAAAGGATAAGGAGGCAGGGAGAAAAATCATTGAGAGAAAAAAGTAAAATTTCTCGTCTGGTTTTGATTGGGGAGGGAGGGGAGATTCCCCCCCTCAGATGATTTATTTTACTACATGGATGGAAAAGGGAGTTGTCACTGGTTTCACTGGATCTGGAGAAGGAGGGAGATTTGCACAGAGAAAACTGGGTTTTTGAACTCCTTGTATCTTAATTATTTTACTTGACTCATTTAAATGAGATACTTTCCTTTTGTTTTGGTGAACAGATAGCACACTGGCAAGGGAAAATGTTGTTCTCTTGTTTTATAAAGTGAGAGATTTTTTTTGTGCTTTTATTTGATTTGATTGGCTTCCTGGGGTGCATAATAACTAAAATGTTATTTCATTCTCTCTACAACATGTACAATATTCCAATTAAGATTCCGCTTTGATTATTTTTCATCTGGTAGTTTACCGTTTCTCTGAAAATGGTAAAAAAACAAAACAAAACAAACAAACAAAAAAAAAAGCATTGAGCTCTTGCACTTTAAAATAGCTGAGATGCTTAAGCAAAACTACCCTTTCCCTGGGAAAGTCATTTCCAGTTCTGTTCAAGTTAACGCTTCACTGCTTCATTTTCTGACAGAATCACCTCCTTGCAAGAAGGAGAACTATGATCTTACGTAACTTGATGTTTCCAGATCAAAAGTTACAAATATTGCAGTAATAGCAAGATGAGGGAGATTTGGCAGGATGAATGTTGCATGACATATGTGATTTTGTACTGGGATTTCGAATCAAGGCTAGTTTAAAAATTTACTGTGAAAAAAGATTTTTAAAAAGAAAAATAAACAAAATCTTACTTGTTTGATATTTTATTTAACTCTGCTTTAGCTTTTAATCTTACTTCCATAGGCACTTGAGACTGTTTTTTCTTCTTTTTAAAGCAAACTCTTCAGTATTTAAAAAAAATGTGTAATTGTCATACCAAAAGTGAAGTGGCTTGAAACTCTCTTTCAGATTTGATTCAAAGAGATGAAACTCTGTAAATCAATGGCAATTCAGAATTAAAGACTGGCTGTTACCTGCTCTCTTACAAGGTCTATCTGCATAGCTTATTGTAACTAAAAGCTGAAATATTTTGCTTCTGCTTTGAACTGACAGATTAGCATTCCTGGGTTCTTTGAGACAGTAACATGCACCACTTGCCAGTGAATTGGGTATTCATGGAGCCCTGACCAGTATCTTTGAGAGAAAAACTCTTGCAATTAAATATTTTTAAAATATATAAATGTATAGGTTTCCTCTTTGCTGTTCGATGAAACAAGGAAAAGAATCTTGGAGATTTTTTTTATTATTATTTTTATTTTTCTCTAACTAATCACCATAGCTTGAGAAGCGATGCTTTAGTGTGGCTATAGGTCTTGTGTTACTATTCAGGTATAAATGGTCAGTTTGCATTCCTCAGTGTCATTTCACCTTTGATGAGCTTATAGTCAAATTATATTCCTAGAAATATACATTTATTTTATTTTTATTTTTTTTTGCCAGCTGTCCTGAATCTCTCTTTCTGGAGAATACTTTAAAGGCAGAGGTGAAATCTGAATATGAGGGCTTGTGTGTTTGGCTGTGTGGGGTGGCTAACATTTCTTACAGAAAGTTTAAATTTCTTAGGAAGTTTGAGTCTTGCTCACAAATACCTTTATATCAAATTGCTGGGAACTAAGCTGTTTATTCTGCACTGGCATTCAAACTTCATCGTGTATTGCTCTGATGAGTATCAGCAGAGGTGATTTTTTTTATTATTATTTTTAATGTAAAGATGTCTGTAAAAGCACCAAGCACAAAAATTTACATTCTTCCACTGTGTTGGCAGTCAGAAGAAAGAAACAGAAGAGACGGAACATGACTGGCAGTTTAGTTTCCTATTCCAAGTAAAATTTGCTTTCTAGGATGTCACGCATCCTTTTCTTAAAGAGAGAAGGAGAGAGAAAAAAAGGAGAAAGAAGAGAAGAGTTTCTGATAGTCGATTTAGGTGGAGAAGCTTGCTGAGTTGCATTTATCAGCCCATTTAAATGGGGGTGATTCAATTAGATTTCACTGATCTCTCCTCAGGCTTTAGCGAAGTCGTGTTTGCTGTAGTCTAGGAAAGACATGGCAGCCCAGAATCGTGCTTCATGCTGCATCTACCTCGATGGCACTGGTGACAGGCATGCCAGCCAGCATGCCAGAGCAGATGTGGATGCAGAAGATGTCTCATTGCCCACCGATACAGGTTTTAGGTGATTATTCAGTGTATCTTTCTTTCTAAACACTGAGTAGAAGCTTGCCTGTGTTTGCACATGCAGACTCTTCAAAATATTCTGGAGGCTGCTCAATTAGACAAAATTCAGGAAACAGCAGGACAAAGTCTCATTTTGCAATTTTAACTCAACCCTGTGTTTTGTACGTGGTGGGATCTCACAGGCTTCCCCTTCTCCTCCGCAGACTCCAATAAGTGCACTGACCTTCAGTTTTCTTAAAAACTGGAATCTGGGGCTGTGCATTGTGCTTCAGCCCTTGGGGGATGTTAGGTCCCTGCATAAATCCAGGTTGTTTTCTCTGCATTGTGCCGTATGGAGGGAGAGAGAAGCCAGGATTCAGTTCCTGAGCAGAGTGTCTTCAAATGCAGTCTGCAGTCCCACATGAAAGCAAAGTCTCAGAGGCTACAAAGTTGTAAAACATCTCTTCTGCTGGGTCACCTGGACTTAAATGGCCCAACCACATCAGTCATATATGAATATGAATATAGTCATATTTGGAATGTATGATTTCCCAACGTGATAATGGAAAGGTTACGGTATTTTGCCTATTCCTTTTGAACTGCCTCTGTTTTCTTGGATGTTGAAAACTTTCATCCTCAACTGTCTTATATAAAGAACAGGAAGGGATGGACTGGTTAGTCATAAAGCCTTCAGAAGTAAATGCCAAAAGCATTTAGAAAAAATAGTGGAGCATGAGAGATGCTGAAAATTCCTTCCTCCTTGATGATCCACAAAGTGTTGGCAGTATGGGCTTGGTACAGCACAGATCCCATCAACCAGGAACAAATGAATGCTGATATTTCCAGAAAATTGACCTTTGTGTGGATGTCTTTAAGGTGTGATCAGCATCTTGGCTTCAGCACAATTTTTTGTGCTAGAAAGCAGAGAGCATTCCCAAGAACTGATCTCAAGATGCACTCCTGCAGACAGAACCGCGGTTGGGGGTTACTCGGTGGTGAGGCAAAGTTCACACAGCCTCTAATTGCTGCAGTGGGTGTTTGACACGTAAGCAGACTCTGAACTATCAAAAGGAGTATCCAGAAGTTGCAACATGCTTTGTTTTAACACAGTTACGAAATTTTGGGTTGAAATGACTTGCCCAGCATTTCTTGTAGTCTCAGGGCATCGTTTGGCTGGTTAATCTGAAACATATTAATCCTTGTATCTTCGTCCTCTGCTTAGTCACTACAAAGCTTCCAGCTCTGAAAGTGGAGAGACTGGGATCATAAACCTAAACTTCTCCTCCCCGTTCTCATTGCTTTATCTCCAGGTTGGTCTGGATAA
Source organism: Nettapus auritus (assembly GCA_011076525.1). Taxonomy (NCBI): domain Eukaryota; kingdom Metazoa; phylum Chordata; class Aves; order Anseriformes; family Anatidae; genus Nettapus; species Nettapus auritus. The sequence goes on from CM021765.1 coordinate 200,780,371, forward strand.
AACCCAGTCCTGGGAATAATGACTGCATCATACTGAAGGCAGGCAGGGGACTTCATTAAGGAAACTTTCAGTGTTTTTCTTTTTGTTTGCATGGTGGTTTTTTTTTGTTTGTTTCTTTTTTTTTTTTTTCCTTAAATTCAGGGTGTCTGGTATACACTTTTAAATCTTATTATTGATCTTTTAGTCTATTTTGGGGGTATTTTTTTAAGACATCTTCATGGAACTAGTAGCTTTATTGCATTGCATCACTTTGACATTTACATGTGCCAATGGCTTAAACTAACATCATAGCTTGGTGTCACAGAGTACTCTGCTCCCCAGAACAGATCCCTCCTGACCCATCTCATGGTTCTCTCTTCACCTTTTCCAGCCTTATCCTGTGATCCCAGTGACATCCCTCTAATGCCAGGTCTCCCACCCCAACCTCATCCCAGGCTGGGGATGACCCCACAAGGAATGCCAAGCTCAGGAGAGCATCTCTGATTTCAGTTCTGATATTGAGCAGCAGACCTGGCACATCCCACAGCACAAACCATCTTGTTTAGTTCCACACAGGTGGAAACATAAGTGATTGAAGCTGGCAAACATGCATAAGTGCACCCAGGAGCATGTACCAACAGTGTTTTGTCAAAGATGTCTAAACTTGGCCAAACTCACACAAATTCCCATAAAATTCATTAAAAAAGAGATAGTTCTCTCCCAGGCAAATTTCAAGTCCTTCTTCTGATGTTCCGAAGATCCCAGAGGTGGTGTTAGAGAGAAGGCTAAAGGCATTTTTATTTTTTTTTACATGGGTAAAACAACATATTTTTCCCTAGCCTTGTTCTCAGAATCTGCTGAACTGTTTTGACTGAAATTTTCCAAAAAACTTCAGCCTGAGGCAGACAGCTGGCATGGAAATTTTCAGCCCAAACAATTTGCTTAGTATAGTTATGAGAAACTGCAAATGCCTTTTTATTATTAAAGCTGCCTCGCTCTTCATGTAATTGACAGCACTACCAACTTTGTTTTTTTTCCCTAATAAACAGATAACTTGAGATTTTTTTGCAAACTAATTTTGTATTTGTATGTTTTATTTTTATATATTGGAAATTTATTATAAAACTGACACATGCATTTCAGCATATGTTAGCTGATGATGAAATTTCAAGCTTCCTGAAAACAAAAGTGAATGCAATTAATGAGAATTCCACAAAGCTGCATCAAAGGAGTACAACATTGTAGAATTTGTAGAATGAGATTAAAAATAAGAAAATCTCAGGAGATACTGCACTGAGAGAACAATCACACAAATTCCCATGTATCCCACTTTGGGCTCATGATCCTTCTGGCAGAATTATGCTA